>LVTN01000033.1:2429-64889 GCA_001649415.1 Musa itinerans
AGGAGTTGTGCCAGAGTCAAGACTATGATCACGTTGGGAGTTCGAGAGTTCGACGGAAGTCCGGACGGTCGTCGGAGGTTCTGCGGGAACAAATCCAAGAAGTCCGGAAGCTTGCCAAAGAAGCTCGTCAGAACTCGCCAAGTGGATCATCGCAAGTCCAGGAGTTTGCCGGAAGTCCGCAGGAGCATCACCGAGGGTTCATCGGATAATCGTTGGAAGTTCGCCGGAAACTCGTCGGAAGAAGCGATTGACGCACCGGAGCAAGTTACAGTAAATGTCTTAAGAAATATCGTAGTTAGCACGATGATTAAGTTAGAAATGGGAGGTGATCCCATTAACTTAATCTTGGGATAATTGGGTCGTTGACAGACCCTAATTAAGCCGAATGGATCAGCCCATTCGGACCCAGATTTCTTGCCAGGCGGTGTAACCGCCCCTGACAAGAGGTGGCACCGCCTGAGTACTCAGTCTCTGAGCGAGGCTAGGCGGTGCAACCACCCCTGTCAGGAGGTGGCACCGCCCAGGGCTCAGTCTCCGAGCTCTGCCAGGCGGTGCAACCGCCAGACCCCGGAATTCCGGGAATTGACAATTTTGAGCTCGGAATTCAAACTGGGTTAACTGCATCTCGCTTCATCTCAAGTTAAAGTGGTTTACGAATTGGCTTTCATACCGAAATCGTTTTTATCATACGAACGTCGTATTTCAGTTTGCGCTTACATTCTGATTTCCATCATAACTGCAAACTGCCTTTATATCTTTGCTTTAACTGCATCTCGCTTCATCTCAAGTTAAAGTGGTTTACGAATTGGCTTTCATACCGAAATCGTTTTTATCATACGAACGTCGTATTTCAGTTTGCGCTTACATTCTGATTTCCATCATAACTGCAAACTGCCTTTATATCTTTGCTTTAACTGCATCTCGCTTCATCTCAAGTTAAAGTGGTTTACGAATTGGCTTTCATACCGAAATCGTTTTTATCATACGAACGTCGTATTTCAGTTTGCGCTTACATTCTGATTTCCATCATAACTGCAAACTGCCTTTATATCTTTGCTTTAACTGCATCTCGCTTCATCTCAAGTTAAAGTGGTTTACGAATTGGCTTTCATACCGAAATCGTTTTTATCATACGAACATCATATTTTAGTTTGCGCTTACATTCTGATTTCCATCATAACTGCAAACTGCCTTTATATCTTTGCTTTAACTACATCTCGCTTCATCTCAAGTTAAAGTGGTTTACGAATCGACTTTCATACCGAAATCGCTTTTATTGTACGAACGTCGTATTCCAGTTTACTATTACATTCTGTTGTCTATCTTAACTGCAAACTGTCTCTATATATTTGCTTTAACTACATCTCGCTTGATCACAAGGTAGTGATTTACGAATCAGCTTTCTTACCGAAATCACTTTTATCGTACGAACGCAGTTTTAATCGTCGAAAGTTTTCCACTGCACTAATTCACCCCCCCCCTCTTAGATTAATTTTATAGTAGTTATCTACGTTTTTGTTTACTATTTCTATTGATTAATCCATGATTTATGGCTTAGGATTTGGAATAAATAATTTCGATCATATATTGGGATGAGAATCTCATAAAACAAAACCTAGAGTTGAAAGTATTGTATTCAAAACTTATCCAAATCATATTTATGAACATATATTTATGATAATTTATCTCATCAATGGCATTAGCTTAAGCTTCTAGAAGCATTGATATTGATAAAAAAGAAATTTCTAGTGATATTTCTCGAGTCTTTCTTCGATCTATGGGTGAGTTTGGTTAGATTTACTTTCGATCGAGTTGGGTCAAACCATAGAGCACATCAAATTAGCATCTCAGGCATGGGTCAAACCATAGAGCACATCAAATTAGCATCTCAGGCATGAAGAGAACCGCACTTATTCCTCCCAACCCAAAGGCTTACACAAAGGAAAACAAATAAAGACTCCGTCACGCCTTTCGTCAATGCATTGACTGCCGCCAACTAATGATGATATAAAACTTTTTCTTTATCCTTTTATGATATAAAACTTAGACACATTTTCTGTTTGCCTTCTATGCTTGAACATACAATTAACAAAAATATCTATAGAATTTTTTTTGTTAAGATGATAGAGGTATTTTAGATACTTTGTATTGATTAATCTAAATTTTAGATGAATCATAGAAAGAAGAGATATATGTAGAGAATCAATAAGATCAATATCATGATATATAAAGAGATATGTATTTCTGTACCTCCTTGAAGATCTGATTATTAAGATGTAATAATTTTCAGAACGTGAGTTAGATTAATTTGATTCAATGATATGGATTGATAATTATTTTT
This sequence comes from Musa itinerans, assembly GCA_001649415.1. Lineage (NCBI taxonomy): Eukaryota > Viridiplantae > Streptophyta > Magnoliopsida > Zingiberales > Musaceae > Musa > Musa itinerans. Next base: position 4,771 of record LVTN01000033.1, read on the forward strand.
AATAATAATAATTTGATACTAAAAGATTAACATAATGTGTGATCAAAGCAGACATGGTTCGGGTCAGTGACATAATTAGGTTAGGAGATCAAGTTGATCATTTTTTATATTTTTTGGCTTGGCCTAGTCAATAGTCCTCGACTTATCATTTTATAAATCTAAACCATATAAAAAATTTAAAATTTTATTGTTTAATAATTATATAAGATTTTGATTTGATTTGAACATTAGAATAATTTTGATGGGCATGTAATTGACACATATGACAAAGGTAGGGAGTGGTTAGTTGAATTGACTCTATGATATCCATCAATGATGACACTAATAAGAATATTCATATTTAAGAAACAAAATGTATTATATATCTTACTTGATAAATATTATAGGTGATTTACCTCAAAAAGTCTCCTTTTTTTTTTTTTTTCAAAAGGCACCATCCTGTTTTTGTTTTTGTTTTCAAATGGTGTCCTTAACTAATATAATAAATACCTAAAATACTTCCTCAATCAACCCAATACTACTTTTTTTTGTTATTTTTTTAACTAAATTTTTCATCAATTGTGAACTATCATAATGTTTCATTTAGTAATTTTTAATAGCATTATATTATTTTTTTTGAGGTATTGAAAACATTATGAAGTCATTAAAAAACATGATAAGTGACATCATATTATATCTTTTTATTTATCATTGTTCTTAGATCGTTATAATATTATATTTTTAACTTTATGATTTGTTTGATTATGGTTAGGAGTCTATATCGATCAGTGTTTTCAAGTAGCTTTTACATATTTTTTTCTTGTGGTGATCAAAATATTCTAACATGTTAATTTTTGATCCCTATTTAAATAATGTTGTGCCTAAACTATTATAAACACATATTTGAATCATAGTATGATATATCAAATGATTTTTAGTATGTTTTGATTCCATTTGGCTCACTTACAGTGTTTTCTAATAGTATTATGGAATTTTTATTATGATATTAAAAATATTATAAAATTATTAATAAATATTATAAGTGACATCATATGGTATCTCTTTGATTGTTATTACTCATAAATTATTATGGTATTAAATATTTAGACTTAAAATAAGTTTGATTGAGGTTATCAGTCAATTTATATTATTTATAGTGTTCTCAAATAGATTTAGGATAGTGAATTCAATATCCTTTTAATTAAAATTGATTCGATTCGATTTGAATCGATTAACCAAATTAAGAAATCCTCGAATCAAAAATATTTATGATCTTCAAAATTAAATTATAGATAAATCGATTCGAACTATTTATAGATTGAGGTTGGATTCGATTTGAACACTTGTATCATTGTGGTTGATAAAGAGTTTTTTTAGATATTATTTGAATCGAAAATAAGTGTCCATAATACTATTTATTTGATTAATAAAGAGTCATCTTTTGGGGAGAAGGAAATGGAGATTTTTATTTAGGGATATCGTCCAAATACTATTTATAATTTATAGTAAATATATTATATTAGGCTCAAAGCGATCTAGTAATTTATAGGGCATCGGTTTGGTAGTGCAGATCTAAAGGAGTCCACCGAGAGAGAGAGAGAGAGAGGGGGTCGAAATGGCCGTGAGCATTGTTCTCTCTCACATCTCGGCTCTGCTGGTGGCCGTTCTCGTCCTCCTGTGGGCGCTCGCCTTCCGCACCACCATCTTTCTGCGCTTCTATTCCTCATCCGTCGACGGCGGCGCCACCGCCACCGCCACCGCCGTTGCGCACTTGGACCACCTATACTTTGTAAATGCACCAACCATCTTCTTCTCCCTTTCTCCCTCCTTGAGCAATGACCGAAGCGCCCTCACTCTCGCTTCCCTGCTCTGCTTTGCCTCAGGTCCTCCACACTCTCCTCATGGTCATCGGCTTCATCCTCTTCGGCGGCGAAGGTAACCGGCGCAATCCCCTGTAGCCTTTGGATGGGGAGGAGATGGTTAATGTGGTTGGTCGCTTGGCAGGTATACTGGCGCACAGGTGGGGGGTGGGCTTGGGTTGGGCACGGGGCCCTAGGAAGGCAACGCACCTCTGGCTGCAGGGGGCGGCTCTGGGTTTCGGCGTCGCCGGGGTGTGGACCAAGTTCAAGGGCAACAAGGGGGTTCTCGCCAACTTCCACAGCCTGCACTCCTGGATGGGTCTGCTCTGCCTGTTCCTCTTCGCCGCCCAGGTCCATCCCTCTCTCTCTCTCTCCCCTCCCCTCTCTCTCTTCCTGTCACGCGCTCTCCTTCCGTCTTCCTCGCTACTGCACCTCCGGCCTCCGGTACGGTGGACATCCAATCGTAATCCACTACTTTATGGGCCCTGCTACTGGGTCATATCTGGTTGGCAGACATCCATCTAGAATGCCTTCTAGATAGATGTTCATCGAATCCCTCACTATGCATGCTCCCAGAAACAGTGATGGCAAAAGGTTCAATTGTTCTAACTTGAAGGTGTTTTGCATGTCTTTCCTTGCAATAACATAGAATCTAACATTTTTCCCTTTACAAACCTTGAGTTAGTATATATGTCCCTCCAAATATCAAGATTGTCACTTGGTCTTCTCCCATCAATGTCCATACTATTAATCATGGATTACCAAGATTCAAAATAGCAAAATGCCATCATAACTGTTCTTGAAGGGCATCGCAAGAGGGTATTATTGCCTAATCAAAGCTTGATTGATGGAGATTAAGTTTTCTGAAACTGCAGTTTTGCTGATTGAAATTGTTCTGTCTATTCTTAACTTGTAGCTTCTATGACCATTGTGTTCTTTCAAGACAAAGTAAAAGAATTTCAAGAAAACAATCGAAAAGTAATTAAGCTGAATTCAAGCCTTACTACTAATTCTCAAGTTTAAAGGGGTGAAAAATCTAACATGAAGTTTGATTTGGTCTATTGAACTTTTTTTTGATATTTTGGTTTGGTTTGTAAGAAGCATTAGATATTAAACCCAATTACTTGATATTTTGGTTTGGTTTTCAAGCATGCATTTCAACGACCAACTATTCTGAGACTCCATCTCTTTGTGTTGCTTCTGCCAGTGGACAATGGGGTTCCTCAGCTTCTGGAACAGGGGAGAGGGACGAAGGGCAAGAACATTGTTGCTGCCATGGCACATCTTCGTTGGCATCTTCACTTACAGCTTGGCTGTAGCTACAGCAGAGTCCGGCCTCATGGAGAAGATGGCCTTCCTTCACACCAAACATGGCATCCCAGGGTCCTCCTTGGAGTTCACCCTCATCAATGTTCTTGGCCTCACTCTCGCCATCCACTGTGGGCTTGTTGTCTTCACTTTAATCCCTGCAAAGCACAAGGAGAGCAGCACCAGCACCATGGTTAGTTCTGATGGAGAACACCTTAACTCAAAATTTGTTTTCTCATAAGAAGATAGTGTTCTTTCATCTTAGCCACCATTTTTGGAGTAATGTTTCTTTGGTTTACTTCCGCTCGGTGACGTAGTAGGAAGCATGTGTCCCCTGTTCATCACAAGAACACAAAATTTGTGATCTACTAGGTGCAGCTCAGGCAGATCTGGTTGGTTAAAGGTGTATCCAGGCAAACATTACTTAGATAGCTAGGATTTCCATTTAGTATCATATGTTTTTTCCATGTTTCTAAAGTGTCAAATAAAATGTAGTTCTTGTTTTTAGTTCTTTCAATAACAATTTGTGGTGACTTCATGGAAGGAAGTTTCATGGATCCTGTTCTTAAAGCCTTGCAGTGCTTCTGTAGTATATGTTTGAACCGATATAATGGTATTGCAATACCAAACATGTTTGATCAGCAGCTTACAGTAGTACTATAAAACCACTGCAGATGCTTGAGAGTTGAATGCCACCCCAAGAAATATTATATAGGTTTTTAGCTCATCTATTACTCAAGTTGGACAAATAAGCATATCATTTACTTTCACTTCATTATAATGGGTTCTATGTGACTTCCTTGTGCCTTGTAATATGCCCTGTTCAAGCACGGAAAGAATAAAATTTGGAATAAATTTTATTATACATTAATAATATGGAATTCAGTAAATGATAGCTACCACTAAACTTTAGAGAGTAACATCATTCAACAAAATTATGAATAAGATTATATAACTAAAGCATGCAGAAAATGATGATTTTAGAGGGACAACAGAAATATATTTATATGTGAGATGAATATTGAGTTATAAGAATAATTCCATATGATGTAGAAATTAAAAGAGAGTTGGGCTAATATATAACCCATAACTCAATGAACTTAAACTTCCTATGTTATAATAGTGTCTTTATATCTTGATCGGTTAATAAGAATATTGAGTTAATAAGAATAATCCCTTATGATTAGCATGTATGCTAATTTTGATCAGTTTAGTTTGGACTCGGTGTACTTTATATCTTGCTTCTGCATGCTTCCTAACAGCTAGATTTCATATTAATATCAATCTCACCAGAGCTCAGGCTACCTTTGTTTTCCAAACGAGTTTGTAGATGATGGGTCTTGGGGATCGATTTTTATGTCTTGAAGTTCTTTAAGCAAATCACAGTAATGAACAAGGACTTGCAATGTCAATGTTCACGTTGTTTGCATCCTTTTCAATGTTCAATATGGAATCTATTCTTGGTTTTGGAATCCACAGCCAAAATCTAGAGGCAACAGGTTCTTATTCTGCCCAACCCACTTGAAAGTTAAAGGTAAAGGGAAAGGTGAAGTGTGGATTCCTTCTTTGAGACCTGTTCAATTCTTTTGACTCTTATCCCAAACTCATCGGAGTCAGAGAAGCTCCTGCATCTGGACCAAGAACACCCAAGCAGTAATATGGACAGATGTTCTTATGGTTTTAATTAGAATCATGCAGAAGTGTTAACATTTTTTATTGTTGATGACAGACAGCAAGGATCGGCTATGGTGTGAGTGGTGTTCAACACTTGTCGCTGTAGATGGCCTACCGAATCCTAGAATGAAGCACAGAAAGGGAGCAAAAAAGTGAGGAAGAACAAGATCAATGAATTTTGACCGTGTTTCTGATTCCATCCATCAAGCTGCCCACCGGATCAATGAATTTTGACCGTGTTTCTGATTCCATCCATCAAGTTGCCCACCGTGATGGTGAAGACTTTTGAATGAGTGATCTGCTCATGATAAAACTTAACAGAAGGAGAGCGAGTTGCTGCTCATCATCATTCATGTAGTCTTGCAGTTTGACTGGTGCAGTGCTGATACTGCATGTTCAAATACTGATTTCACTGAAATCAACTTGAATAGCTCCTCTTTCTTTTTGAGATAAGAATCTGAGTAAAGAATTTATTCAGATCTTTCTGTTCAGTAGATTTGGTTAAATACTGACAGATATAAGTGTATGTTCAAAAGAGTTCATTTTGTGCAATCATTCATTAAATACCGAAAGTTGTGAAGAGTTCATTGAGATCAAGTTGAAGCTCTCTGTGTGTGTGGTTAGATCAGAACACTGACATAAAGAGGTCAGTGTGTGGAATCATTGATCTTTTATTGCAAGTTCAAAGCAGTTCATTGAGATCAAGTTGCATAGTAAATTCAAAACAGTTGATTGATTGAATTATTCCAACCAATTAAACCAGTTGATTCATTATTCATATAAAGTCTTAATTCTGAAGCAAAGATTATTAGGTAAGAGAAAGCCTGAAATAAAGCAACAGAGTTGGATTTGATTCTTATTTTAATCCATGCTTCTATTATCATGAAAATTCTCCTTAATGTTGAACTAGAAGGATTCAATAAAAATATCATTAATTAATTCTATATGTTCTACTACAGAGAAGTGAAAGAAATATTCTATATTATAATAAAGAAGGATGAAAGATACTCTTTTTAATTAAGAAGTAAACAATGCTTGAAACTAAGAGTGATGGAGACTGATAGGAGCTTTGGACAAAATATATGTTCCATATTATGCTTAAAGTAGATTGAAGTATGAACAGGACAACAAATTCAGGTATGGAAGGAATATAATACAAAAAGAAGATATCCTAAATATTAGTGATTCGTTGTTCCAATAACATCCCATATCATATATCTGAGAACATGAAAAAAATTCTTCGGAACTAATATGAAAGAATGTTTAAGCCGATTTAGCATTGAGTTTAGATTAACTTATAATTTGTTCTTCTACATATATATATATATATATATATATATATATATATATTAAATTTTTGTTGTGAACAATGTAACAAAACATATATTTTCATTAAAAATCTTTATCAAAAAGGTAAAGATGCTCTAATAAGCATAACGTCATAACAGAGGCTTTTGGCTTCCTCTGTGTTGCATATCTATAAATGCCTCTACTCGAAGTCTGAAGACATCCAGTTATTGCACACTCTCCTCCTTCTCCTCCGTTCCCCTCCACCACTTCTTGGGGAGTGTTTTATCTCCGAGAGAGAGAGAGAGAGACTGTAACTGAGAAGCGAGCGCTAGGCAGAGAAATGATCTCGTGGCACGACCTGAACACGGTGCTGGTGGCGGTGGTGCCGCTGTACGTGGCGATGGTGCTGGCGTACGGGTCGGTGCGGTGGTGGGGGATCTTCTCGCCGGAGCAGTGCGCTGGCATCAACCGCTTCGTGGCCGTTTTCGCCGTTCCTCTCCTCTCGTTCCACTTCGTCTCCACCAACGACCCCTACGCCATGAACCTCCGGTTCGTCGCCGCCGACACCCTGCAGAAGCTGCTCGTCCTCGCGGCCCTGGCCGCCTGGTCCAAACTCCTCCGCCGACGCCCGGTCCCTGGTGGCGTTTCATCCCTCGACTTGTCCATCACCGCTTTCTCTCTCTCCACCCTCCCCAACACGCTGGTGATGGGCATCCCCCTGCTGGTCGCCATGTACGGGCCCTATTCCGGCTCCCTCATGGTCCAGGTCGTCGTCTTGCAGTGCATCATCTGGTACACCCTCATGCTCTTCCTCTTCGAGTACCGCGCCGCTCGCCTCCTCGTCGCCTACCAGTTCCCCGACACCGCCGCCTCCATCGTCTCCTTCCGTGTCGACCACGATGTCGACTCGCTCGACGCCGGGGCTGCCGAGACCGCTGCAGAATTCGGCGGCGACGGCAAGATTTACGTCACCGTCCGCAAGTCAACGTCGTCCAGGAGGTCGACCGTGACGACCCCCCGGCCGTCCAACCTTACCGGCGTTGAGATCCACTCCCTCAGCTCTTCCCGGAACACCACCCCCAGGGGATCCAACTGCAACAACGCCGAGTTTCCTTCCCCGACACCGCCATTCCGCTCGTCGAGCTTCGGCCCCGCCGACATCTACTCCCTCCACTCCAACTTCGACAACGACCACTACCCCACGGAGGTCCCAGCCGCGGCGAAGAAGCCGCCCCATCCGCAACCCAGCTACCATCACAACCACCGAGCAGGAGTGGGAGCAACGACGGTAATGGCGGCAGCGGACGCGAAGGAGCTGCACATGTTCGTGTGGAGCTCGAGCGCGTCGCCGGTGTCGGACCACGTCGATCACGGGGCAAAGGAGATTCCGGTGGTGGTGCCAGCCGACGTGCCCTTTAACGGCCTCACTACCAAAGGTTGAACTACTAATATGTCATTATTCTTATCACAGCCACCTCCTAATCATGTCTGTGTTGTTGCTTGCAGGCTTCGACGAGGAGGAGGCGGCCAACGACAACGGCGCGGGAGGAGGAGGAGGAGGAGGAGGGCCGTCCGATAGCGACGGAGGGCCACACCAGATGCCCCCCGCGGGCGTCATGACCCGTCTGATCCTGATCATGGTGTGGCGTAAGCTGGTCCGCAATCCCAACACCTGCTCCAGTCTGGTCGGCCTCCTCTGGTCCCTCGTCGCCTTCCGGTGCGTACCACCACCAAGCACGTAGTCGATGATGATGATGATGATGATGATGATGGTATCGTTAATCTTGGCGTGCAGGTGGAACATTACCATGCCGAAGGTTGTAGAGAAGTCCATCTCCATACTCTCCGACGCGGGCCTCGGGATGGCCATGTTTAGCTTAGGCGAGTTCCCAAAGACCGCCAATTCTATTTCTACAGCAGTAGCCGGTGATCCTTCTTTTGGCTAACAGTTGAGCGCTGTGGAATCATCGACAGGGCTGTTCATGGCGCTGCAGCCGAGGATAATAGCGTGCGGGAACAGGGTGGCCGCGCTCGCCATGGCGATCCGGTTCGTGGCCGGACCCGCGGCGATGGCCGCGTCGTCCGTCGCCGTCGGTCTGCGCGGGACCCTCCTCCACGTCGCCATCGTGCAGGTTCTGCGCTCTGCTTTTCCACCTTCTGATTCGATGGTGACGGAAAGTGAACAGACGGAGACTTCGGTGTCGGTCGATTCGCCGCTGCCGTCTGAGCTTTTCTTTCTTGCACACCTCGTGTTTGATCTTTCGACGCAGTAACTAACGGACTCGCAATGCTTTTGTTTGGGTAGGCGGCGCTGCCGCAGGGCATCGTGCCCTTCGTCTTCGCCAAGGAGTACAACCTCCACCCTGCCATCCTCAGCACAGCGTAAGCACTCAACCCAGACAGAAGAGATCCTCTCTTCGTCAACAAGTATCCACTAATCATGCTGGGAAATCTGCAGGGTTATATTTGGGATGCTGATAGCTCTTCCAATCACCCTGCTGTACTACATTCTTCTGGGACTATGACACACTTCTTCTCCTGCAATGATGCTGACGCTCATCTACCTCACCAAATGGATGCGACAGTCGCCACCTTAGAGAAGAACAACACTGTGTAAACGACATCATCTTACTACAGAGGCAAAAAGGAATCATCGTGCGAAGGCGTCTCGCTGAATCAATTGACAGCCGAAGTGGAATCTATATGTAGTCAAAGGTGTTGACCCGTTCAAAGCTTTGAACGAGGAAAGGTGAAGTAGAAACGAGGCAGATAAAGGAGAGCGTGGAGTCAAAAGAGGACATCGCTTTCTTAAGCAAATCGTCTCCCATTCCAGAATCAAGTACTGCTGATCCATCAACTCACACCGACATCTCACTGCTTATATATTAATTCTTATAATTAGTTATTTTTAAATTTTTATACTTTAAAAATTATATTAAGATCCATATATTTATAAAATTAAAATATTTAATTTTGTTTCTCATCGATTGATCGATTTTATGATTTATCATTGATCATATGTTGATTCTACCTCACTTCAGTTTATCATTGAATACGTACGATATTTTCATCAACAAAATCGATAACGTGAGGTAAAATAAAGTTAAATATTTTTATTTTATAAGTATAGAGATATGAATATAACTCTTGTAGCAACATAAATACTAAAATAACTAATTACAAGAAATATTATGTAATTAGCCCTACAAACTATGCTATCATATGACATGAAAGTTGAGATGTACGAATTACATAATAATATATTAATTATCATGGCACATCATTACTAAAGATTAAAATAATTGAAATACATATATCATGTATATTTTATAATATGATAAATTAAAACTTTTCAATTAAATTGGGATAATTAAGTTGTAAAGTTCTTTGATATTAAAATAAAAAAAATTATTTTTTTCAACACATTCTTGATTTTTATCCCATCCGAAGTGTATAAATCATCATTGCACTTACAGATTATATTTACGAAATAATAAAATAAATCACTTGAATAAAATTATCGTTACTCATTCTTTTTGAAACGAGGTTTTTGTTTGAAATTTCGATTATTTTTATTACAAATCATTAAGCTCCATTCTATTCTCTCTCTCTCTCTCTTTTCTATTCTTCTTTGGTTGATCTCTCAATCGCCAATCCACATCTCGAAACATGTTTGTGAGGAACAACATTGCTTACCATATCAATGGTGTCCTTTTCCCCTTGCAAGTTTATGTTTACGTCTCAGAATAGGCATTTGGCTTCATGAAAACGATTACCCCAAACTCCTATGTTTTTGAACTGTGTGATCATTCCAACAACGGAGAAGAACACACAAACACACATATATCTTCGGGTTTGCAATATAGTCATAAAATTTGGATGAAAGAGATTAGCCTCAATTTACTAATTAGACCATTTGAACATTTAAGAAAATAAAATATCAACAACTTTTTTTTTCTAATATACATATATATATATATATATATATATATTTAAAAATCCTTATTTGAAGGATGAAAGGTACATAAAATCTTATTATATTCAGTATTCTCTCATTATGGTTTGGTGGTCTCAAAATTTGATTGGCTACAAGAAGATTCAAGGGTTGGTGACTTAAACATGAATCACAATAAATGAAAGCTTCTTAAAAATCTAATAGTGATTGTTACTATTGGTTGTACAACCTACTTAGAGCGTCCCCCTATAAGTAGGAATGTTTAAATGTGACAATAAATTATGACCCCACTGTTCTTTCATTTAAGGTCTGACTTTGTGCACAGACAACCTTAAAGTATGACCAGAATTTATGAACCACATTTGTTCATCTACAGAGAGGATTGAATACGACATGAATATGAGATGATGCATGCTGTTTTATTTTCATGATTCCAATCTTGATCTTTCAACTGCGAAAACATGATTTCAATTTTCATCTTTATTGTAGTCCTTTTGTAGTACAAATATAGAAAGAGTGTAATGCACTTTTAACATACTTTTCATTATTATGAACCTCACAAGTGACATCTAATAATAGCATGCAGCTATCACAGTACTCAAGATTTGACTAATCGTTTCGAGCGTTGACATGGGAAGCATCAGAGATTCCAATTTTGGCGTGCCTTGCAATTAATTCATTGCACCGGCCCCAACACGACAAAAATATACGTAGGTCAACGCGGTGTCAACTGGGCTCCTGTGGGGCCCAATTCTCAGCCCCCATTTTCGCCAATGGTCAGATAGGTAGGCTTTGGGTGGGTTGGCTAATACGCGTTCAACTTACCGTTACACGCAGTTTTTGTTGCCCGAAAACATTCTTCCACCCGCTGCTATTGTACCCCTCGTGTACCTACGTACCGATTGGTTAAATCAGACGGCCCCATGTGGGTCCCGCAACGAAACAATATTGAGATTTAAAAAATATATATAGTAGAATCCCTTTCTGAATCTAAATAAAAGCAATGAGTAAAAATAATGTTTCTTGCCGAATTTTGTTAGGGGAATAATAATAATAATAATAATAATAATACAAGCAAATCAGGCTTCGTCTTTGGCGGCTCCGATGCAGCCATCTACCTCCCCTGCAACCAAACGTTCCTGAGCTGCACGTCCGCCGGCTCGCCGAAGCATTTGGCACGGACGAGGCAGAAGTGGGTGCAGAAGCCCATCGACGACATCACCCGGGTGATGTTGAGGATGTAGCACGGGACGCAGTCCATCCCCCGCCCCTGCACCACCAGGCCCCACGTCCGGGGGACGCTGCGGCGGACGACGCCGACCGCGGCCTCTTCGATGCTAGTGGCGTCATCCTTCTCTCCCTCTTCGAGCCCCTCCACCAGGATCACGGCGTCGGGCGTGCGGCCCTCCTCGTTCCACCGCTTCTTGATCCGCCGCCAGATCTGTGGCGACGCCGCTTCCTTCTCCAGCCGCAGCGCCGGCGCGGCGCCCCCTCGGCCTCCGTCGGAGAAGATGTGCATGAGAAAGGGCGCCTTGCCGATGTTCCGCACAATCTACATTGATTGGTTCCACGAGGTTAGCGGAATCAAATAAAAAAGAGAACGAAAGAAACAGAAGGGATCGAGGAGCGATCGCTACCTCTCCGATTGATTCCCTCATCCACCGATCCAGCATCTCGGGGGTGACGACCTTCCCCCCCTCTTCCATCTTGTTCATGTACACCGCTGCAGGAGCCGACAGCGCTGGTTGTCTTGTCGGAACGGCGGAGAAGGGGAGCCCCGTCGTCCTGTCGTGCCCCACAGCTTGGGCGGCCCTCACGGTGGCTCGTGTGCCTCTGCTTATCTCCAGAAAAGAATCACGCCGCCGGGACTTGGTGCCTGCCAGACGAACGCAGAGAGAAGAACCCTTTCGTTGCTTCCTTACCGCCGGAAATTGACCGGCCAACCCCGCCGCTCGGAGCTCCAAGGCGCAGGACGAAGACGCCATGGGTCGATCTTGAATCGAACTGCGCTTCGATGTCGCGGTGATCAAGAATCGCCGGAAAGAGAGGTGAGATCGATCCCACCCACCCTCTCGGTCCTTTTTTGATGACCAACGATTTTATACTACTGATGAGGAACCGAGACGGAATCGGAGAACCGGGGCGGGTAGCGGTGACGAATCCCAATCTCCCACGCTTTGCTTCCGTGGACGGCGCCCCTTCCTCCTATGGCATCCAACGTGGCCGTGCTCACCCGATCGGCTACAAACTACGAAATCCAATTCCTGTCTTGATACGAAAGACCCGCCGGTTCATGCTGAGGTGGCAAGTTTTTAATGGTTGATTATGCTGTTTGGAAACGACCGTTTAATCTTTTATCCGTGGTGTGTGATGGGAGATGGTTTTACACGTGCCGGCACGCGTTGGGCTCGCACAGGGTTGGGGCTCGACGCCTCTCGGCCTTGCGTCTCCCGTGGGCCACCAGAAACCGAATCTTTCGTGGGAATCCTCGTTGCGTGGGCAAACTAAGCGCTCGTCCAACAACAGCCACCTTTGCGTCTACGTGTCCGCGGTGGGCTTCCAGATCGGAAGGCCACCGAACCCGATTCTTCTCCATCGGTTCCGATCCATCTCTATTCGGCTAGTCTTCTTGATGGACCACGGCAAGCTTGCCGGCCATCCACTGCCACCGGCACGGCAGCAGCAAGGGTTCCAGGGACTGGGTGATCGTCCCCGTCGAACACATCTCACCGATCCGCCTCCGCCGGGCCCTCGGCAGGACGCTATGCTAACAATCTGAACCAGGCATCATCCGGTCAGTGATGGAGCTTCCCAAACCCTTAGGTGAGTTCTACCCTCGTTCCCTACAGAAGCAGCGCCAACGAAATCCTTTCGGGAATGTTTAGTCATTCTTATTTTTCCCTTCTCACATTTTCCCTTGTTTGATTTCTCTCTTTAGGTCACAAGGAGGCGATCCTCAAGGTGCTTTGCTTGGTACCATAAGAAATCGGGAGAAAGGCAGGCGTGTTGCTGGAAATTTGTGGCACCATCGTATGCTTCTCCTTCCCATCTAAATCCTTGTTTTGTGCAATTTAGATCAATTCCTATGTAGTTCAAATCTGGAACATGTACAATGCTGCCTGTTAAAGATTCATCATGTCCCTCTACATGTTTGTCTGGGGAGAAGTTGTTGGGGTTAAACGATCCTATTACTAGTCAAAAAGAGCACCTTTTACTTGTGAAACATTACTTTAGAGTTTAGAGACAGAACTAAGATTGATATGGAGAAGAAATAAGCTATCCTCTTATAGGAACTAAGAAGTGCGTTCTGCCTTGGTAAAAATTATCTCACAGGCTTGTTGATCATGTGTTCCTTAATTGACCTTTTGCAGGACTTAAATTTCATATTGTTTCATTTGAATCTACTATATCATGTCTCATCATGTCTTGGTTTTGTGAAACTTGTGTTTGTTTTGCAAGCTATTATGTGAATCATTTTCTTCTAATTAAAATATTACCATAAAAATTTATCACTGTTAATTTTGGTCATCAACTCAGCATGGAGGAGTTGACCCAATCCAACTCATTTTTCTAATGTTGTCACATTTGGAATTGGGTAGGAGTTCGTCTAGAGTGAAGTGAGATCTAGAAAGCTGATCAAGAAGCCCGACCAAGATGATGCCTTACTAGAGAAGATGTCCAACCCGGGAGCCTTGACCGAACCCATAAGCTGATTTGCTTAGATGCAAAATTCTTCCATATCTTGCTTAGATGTGAAATTCTTCCATAGATTCGAACCCATAAGACGACTATCCAATCTCAGTTCAAACATTTCCTGCAATGTACTGGGGGTGTGCGTAGTAAGGCTCCTCTGAACAGATTAAATGATATATTATTCACGTGCAGTTTATTTGATTGAATTTGGACCTACCTAGTTTCTCAATGGACTAAGCATGTATGGATCACCAGACCTAGACAAGATATCATATGGTTTATGAAGTGTAGGCCAAGTAGTGCAGAAGCATTTGGTTTAGGGTTTGAGAGTGTTTTGAGGATTTGGTTGGCTGTTTAGCCTGTTTTTCCGTGACACCTTTGTCTCAGAAGATCCGTATTATTACCACCTCTAGCGCCAACTGACATTCAATTTGGTCAATCAATCCTCTTCTGTATTTCATTTATGAAGCAACATTCCGTCAGTTCAACAAATGGATACTTCACATTATGGGGCATTAAATGAAGAAGTGGCATAACAAAAATAAATAATTAAGATGTTTATCTGGTATTCGCAGTTGTGATTTTAGGTTTTAGCTTAATAAGATACTATGACAGGAAGTTTCAAAATTATGAATGTTCCATTAATGTTCATGTTATCTTTTGTTTGACAATTAGAACCAGTCCTAGTGTTATTGGTTCAGCCTTGGCTAGGCTTGCACAAGGAACAAAAGTTCTTGCAGAAGGGTGGGACATGGGAATGACAAGGGAGAACAGCTCCTGAGAGCATACACAACTTTTCTCTCTTCTTCAGCAGGTCCTGTACTAGGAACATTTTTTTTCCACCCATTGCTAGGACTGTCACAATATCTCCAATGGCCAACAAGAGTGGGCATATTATAAGGTGCACTACTAAATTTAGATTAGTTTAGATTAAGAGTGGGCATATCTACAATGTCCAGATACCTTGCATGATTAGTTTAGATTTCTGACAGATGGGATCGTTGATGCTTTTAGTATATGTCAGTTAGGACCAATCAGAGCTGAAATCTGTAACATTGACTATGCCTAAAAAACTATGTTTTGATCTTCATTGTAGTGGGCTTTTCCTTGGAAGGGATTATAGTAGGATAAATTTATGAACACTAATTTTCTCGGATAGGCATGGGATAATCTAATAGATCAACAAAGGTGCCTAATTTTTGATGTGCAACACTAATTAATCTAATCAAGTCCACTGCGATAGTAAGCAAGAAGCAAATATGCTGACATCTAGAGAGAACATAATATAACAATTTAATTAAATATGCAAAATTTTCCACCAGTAGATATTGTGCTTTAAATCAAACCATGATAATATCACAAGCTAAGAATTAATCAAGGATAGAGCTTTTATCTTATAGGGAAATCGAGTAGGTAGGAATCTAATTGACTTCAATTTCTACCAATCTTACATTGGGGTTCAAAAGTGTATGCAAAAAGTTTTTAGGCTGCGGAAATCTACCACCAAATGAACATGCATATTTCCACACATTTGGTCCCATGCAAATCCTGTCTGTGTTGCAATCTCATGCATTTGATGGATATTAGAAACTCCACTGATATATTTACTATTAATACACGAAAAAGTTAACATCCTACCAGTATACACATCTCTTAGACTAAAAACTTAGATCTGAACAGAACAAGATCAAGCCTCTTCCTAGTGTCTTAGTTCATGGTTTTAACTAGTGAGTATTTACTTGATGCAGTTCAATTCATGCTGTCAGGAAATCTCCAACTGTGGTAGCACTCTTCTGATCCGAGGATTCAAGCCTTGCTGCAAGCATAGCCAACTGACCTTTCACGCTCAGATCAATAATATGTGACCCATCGTCACAGTAGCTAATGACAAAGCCTGCAATCAGTGATGGATCGACAATGTTTTCCAGTCTCAATTTTCTGAACCCTGTGAGCCTCTGCATCTTTCTTGAGATGAGATTGATCTGCCTATCATCCAATTTCACAGCAGAAGAGACAGAAATGACAAGAACATCACTTGGCTTGGAAGAGTTTTGATCGCCCTCTTTGCTGGCATCTTGTGTCACACTGAACTTCTCATCCTCCATTATAGCATGCATGAAACTCGGAGTTAAGGGCTGAAACTCCAGGCTGCACACCGGCATATTGCAATTTTCGACATGCCCAACTTCGTGTTCGTATACGAGGGAATGAGAAAGATTGCAAATGCTACTGGTGGATCCATCGAATATGTCAATGCGTGCATCAGGGTCGGTTCCAACATCAGATACAGCATATGAAGGCCGTCCTTGTCTGGATTCCCTGCCTGCAATGGTGACAGAGGCCTTCTTCAACGAGCTTAATGGGCATGCCTTCAGGGAGGAAACACCATGCAGAGGCAGACCCATTTGAAAACGTTGTTGACATGCATCCATGGCAGAACCTTTAACAGGGCATGCTGGTTGCCCATTTGGATTGATGGACTGGTATAAGATCTTCATCTGCAAAATTGTTACTTAGTCAACTTATGATTCCCAATATATGATTGAATGTTGCAATGATTTTTAGGACAAATGATTGAGGACAGTAGTGCAAGATAAAGATTATGTTCATTTCATCTGTATGAATGTTGGAGACTACTGTTTGCAGGAATTCTGTAGAAGTACAACAACATGACAATAATGGAGATAGAGCAACTTAAATCTGCAATTGGAAGGCAGATAAAAGGCATCTATTCTTCTTCAACTACATGAAGATAGGGGGATATTGGTGTGTTCATGGCCTGATCTAGGAATGAGGAAGAATTAAGAATACGAAAAGAGAAACCCTATCTCATGTTGGAATCCAAAATTCAGCAAGTAAATAACAACAATTCTGATCAACAAACTTCTTTGATCTTTAACCTATTGTTAGAGTTATCTGTAGGATGAAAAGTAAGGAAGAAAATAGACAAGATAGAACACATCTATGGGGTGAAAAGAGATCTAAGATGATATAATTCCTACAAATATGTGAATCATGTGCATGAATTGAGATTTACACACAGTTTCACATACTATGGGCTAATAATATACTTGCACCCTCTTGCTGCATGGTGTTCTCCCCAGGTAGCAAGATGATGCACAAAAGCCGGAGCGACTACATGTCCCTCTTCAAAACAAAACCAGAGAGAGAGAGTGAGAGAGAGCTGGAACCTGTAGAAGCAGCGTTGAGATGAATAACGAGGGCGACGAGGTAACCGAGAGGGAGATGCGTGGGGTGTATGGAGAGAGGTTAATCCCAGATAGATAAGGTGGGAATAATATCGAGTGAAGTCTTAGGTAGAGAGAGATAAAGTCCAAGAGGAATGGGATTGGAGGGGGAGACTGCTCGCACTCTTCCAGCCGCGGAAACATCATCCTTGACGCGCTCCCGCTTCCCCGGCCCCGTCCACGGAGCTCTCAGCCCCGCGTTCCGTCAACATCTTATCTACAGCATTTGCTCGAACACAAAGGAGGCACTTCTCCTCCTTGATTGGCTAACGATTAGTGCAGGGGTTTGGTATGGTTTATACGTGGTAGAAAACCAGTCGCTGGTCAAAGCCGGATTGATTACACCCGTTTCCGACATGAAATCCGATGTTATATCCTGTGACATATAAAAAGAGTTTTTTTAAGAAAAAATTATATTAATTTTGCTTAGCTGATAAAAATTTATCAATCAACTATGTGATAAGATTCAAATGTTATCAATGCCTTCTCCTTGTCTTCTCCGCTCTTTGATTATGAGATAAATCTTTTCCTTTCGTTATATATTTTTTTTTTATAATTTTTTATCAGATAAATCATTTTTTTACATGATATATTCGAATTATCCTTTATACATGATATATTCATTCAAAACATAATATTTAAAATATCTTAATCATAAATTATATTATCATGCATGATATATTATTATATTCACTCGAGACCGATATTATGAACAAATCCTAATCTTAAAAATGTAATTAAGAAGAAATAATATTATCATTATTTTTCATCAATGTGATAATAGACCAAATGAATAAGTTGTGATTGTATCAGTAATAATTATTACGCAATATGCTGTGTACTTTTAATTTTCCTTTTTGCTTTTCTTTCGGTAATTAAAATAATGACGCGATACTCATGCGAGTAAATGTCATGTGATCATGACCGTCCATAGCAACTCGTCGCCCTATTCACCAAATCCCAGTTCTCCATTTGCTCCGGTTCCGAGTCTCCCCCCCTCTCCTTCCCGATCGCAGCTACCACCACAGCGGCAGTCCGGCGCACCCTGTCGTAGCCCGGTAATCCCGCTCGCCCCGATCTTACTTGCCCCCTTCCGATCTCTTCTTCTCTCTCCCTCATATATTTATTCCAGAAATCGATCCTCCCAAGAGATTTTCGGCAGTGTGTTTCCGATTGCGTTCGAAATTTCAATTTTTTTTTTTCCTTGAAGCTTGGATGCCCTAGTTACCAAAATATCCTTGTTATTGTTGATGAAGCTCCCAATTTCGAGCAGCAACTGCTTGGGGAAAGAGGAGAGGGAGAAAGGTGTTGATGGCAACAGGAACATCGTCGTCGTATCCGCCACCTCCTCCGTATTATCGCCTGTACAAGGACTATCTTGAGGATCCCGAGTCTGCTCCCGAACCTCCCCCGCCCGTCCAGGGGACTTACCCTCTCTTCGGCGCCACCTACACTGTAAATATCTTCTTTTCCATCGTTCTTTTTTTCTCCCCTTCATCTTCGTCCTTGTATTAGGGTTCCGTTAATGCAGTTCCATCATGATAACATTTTTTTTTATCTTTTGGCGATTCTGGCATCTTAGACGGATGTGGTGCTGCCGACCTTGGAGGATCAGGGAGTACGTCAGCTCTACCCTAAAGGCGCCAGCATTGGTATTACTTATGCCTCTTCTCTTTTTCTTGTTGGTATTGGCTATTCAGCTAAATGCATTTTAGTATCCGAGGAAAAAGAAATCAAGAATCAAATAGGTTTATATGAAAGTGTTTATTTTTTGGCAATTAAATATTAAAATTGTACTAACAGATGTCTACAAAATTCCAAATTAAGTGTGTCATTGAGAGCGGAAGAAATAAAGGGTTTAATTTGTCAGTGTCAAGTAGCAAAAGATAATGCCACTGACATAGAGGAACTATGATTTTTGTGCAGCTTCGATGTTCATTTCAACTTTTCATGGACAAATTGGAGTGTTTAAATATTGCAATACACTTTTAGGAATAATTAATGTCTTTTGATCTCCTCTAGAATAATTCTGTAAAAATGGACACTGCTGTAAGAACTGAATGCTGAAAATTTTCAACATTATAAATTGGAACTTTAATTTTTATTTTTGAAGCAAGCTTGATTCTGAAGCTTAAAATTTCAAGGTACCTCATGTTGAGGGCCTATAGATAGCATCAGTTTTAGAATTAGTTGACCGTTGTGACTTATTTTGTAAATTCTCCATTTGACCTTTATAGAGAATGCAGACAAGGTTTTAAAAGATGTAAATGATATGCAGGTTGTGGGGCCACTTCATAGTGCACATGCATATGTAACATCTTGATATTTTTTTTAATGATGTGAAAATATCATATCCTACTTTATTGTCGAACTGTTATAAGGATGCTAATTTACTGATTGCTAGTCTAGGTTGCTTAGATAAAGTCTAGATTGCTTAGATAATGTCCGTGCTACTTGGAGTTCTCTTGTCTGGCAGGACGCACATGCAATAGCTAAAGCTGTGATCTTGTTGTGGGAATTGTTATGGTGCATATTTTAATCTAGCAGTGACGCATCTATTTTTTTTCTTCAATGCTTTATTTTGTGGAGCAATTTTATGATACCTTGTAATTGATAATTGTATCACCTCTTTGTCATAATCATAGTTTTTGTCAGATTTCTTTCGTGACCATTTTATACATGAGAATCTTTTCCTGTTTCTTCTGCACTTGTTGTTTTATGATTTTGGACTAGTTTCTTGGATATATTATTTTTTATTTCAGACTTCAAGCGGGAATTAACATCCCTCAATAGAGAGCTTCAACTGCATATTCTCGAGTTAGCAGATGTTCTAGTTGAGAGACCGTCTCAATACGCACGTAGAGTTGAAGACATCTCTCTTATTTTCAAGAACTTGCATCATCTTCTGAATTCATTGCGTCCTCATCAGGTACATGATTAGATGCTCAAACTCAACTGTAAAATCTTTTTCAGATTATTTCTTTTACCACTCTCAGTGGAATCTTCTTCATGCTCTCAGTGTTGTTATTTTGATGTTCTACTTTTAGGCGAGAGCAACACTCATTCACATTCTAGAACGTCAGATACAACAAAGGAAGCTAGCAATAGAGGATATCAAAAGGTTTGTATTTCAACATAAAATGTTGATATACTCTCTCTCTCTCTCTCTGAGGATGTTGATTTATTTTTGTTCATAATCAATTGATCATAAATAATCCAAAAATAGCTGGGTACAGAAAATTTTGGAGGGCTTCCAACATTAGTTAGCAAGGGTTGCACATCTTTGTTGTCTTTCTTAAAAGTAATTTTGTTGACCTTAATTTTGATGACCTTAATTTTGATGACCTCAAATTGTTGAACTTAATTTTGATAAGCTCAAATAACTTCCATTTGGCAAATACTTGCCACACCATATGGAGAATAAAATAACATTTATTTGATGTGTTAAAAGGAAAACCTAAGCAATTTCCCTTCTATCTTTATGGCAAAATCTTTGAGGTCTTTTGTTTGTTGAAGATTAAGAGGGATCATTGTTGCTTACAAAATGTAGGGAGGGAGAGAGAGAGAACTATGAACATATTTTCTAAACTGCTCTCTATACTGTTTGGTGACTCGATATGAACTTTATCTAAAATATTCCTTCAAACATTATGAGTTCATAGAAGACAAACAGATAAGTTTTATTGTTTTAAGTCATAACATCCAGGATTTCCATCTAACCATCAAGTTATTTGTTGTTAGGTGCCTAAAGAAGATCAAAAAATGGTGTGGCATCTGAGCTGTGATGTTATTTAACATTCTCAATTACCTGACCTAATTTTTTGTGTTAAATGATAAGCGTGAGAAACCTTTCTCTAACTAATGCAATGCTTGCTGATAGCTTCTTAAAATTAAGCTATGTGAGATTCTGTTGTCGTTGTGATATGCATGACGTTGGCAACATATGCCATTAAAGTGCAAACAATGGGGAGGAGCACCTAATCAGGCAAGTCCATATAATTGTGGACATTTTGATGATCATCAACCTGGCATAGTTAGGATTTTACTTTGCAGCATCGTTTGACTAATTAACACTATGTACTGGTAACCGAGGTAATTGGAAGGTATATCAAATTCTTAGTTCATTAGATACCAAAATGTCTTCAAGCTTGTGTCTCCTAAGAAACACTTGTGTTGTAATCTTGTGGACTAATTGATTTCTTGGATCTAACTTTTTACAGGAGGAGAGAGGAGGCACAAAGGCTTCTCAAGGAATCACTCCAGAATTTGGATGGTCATCTGGCATGAATACTGTTCTCCTCTAATGCCTCATTGTTAGTACATGATTTATCTTGTTATGTCATATCTAGAATTTTATGGGAGGCTCTGCTGTAGAGAATGTGCTTGTTTCCCTTGTGAAGTGTGCATTTAACTAATAAAATGAAGTTTTCCTTCACATAAAGCTTGAACTAAACTTAGATTTTTTATTTGTACAATGCATCATTTGTTACAAGCTTCTGAAAACATCAATAGGATCTGTTGGCAAAAGGATTATTGTTTGATAGTTAGACCTTAAGATAATTTTGAAACATTATGGTTATCATAACCTTGAGATGATCATAATCATAATAGTTTGATATAGAGCAGACTATGTATCTTTTGATAAATCACTGTGTATTGACACTATTTTGCAATGGTAGTTAATCGAATCCAATTTTATTGTTTTTTAGGTGACTTAGAAATCTTGTATTGATACTCCATGAGAAGTATGATGGCAGCATTTTTATGGTTTTGATAGAATCACCATAAATGTATATATATTCTTTTAAAGAAAGAAAATTTTATAGTGATTATCTGGAAGCTTAGAATGATCAAACAAATTGTTGGATGACAAAATACTCATCCTATTATATATATGAAAGGAAAACTCAAGTTTCCCTCTTACTGGTTGATTCAATCTGGGGATGAACTGATACAAATCAGAGAACCAAATGCTCAAGCCATGCATGAAAAATTGTGGTGGTGGAGGATCCTCTCAGTCTCAGCAAAAGCAGACCTTCTTATCAGATATCTGTCTCTTCTGGGGCATGCATAATGGTTGGTATCACCCATTTTATTTGATGGCTTAGTGATGATGATTACTATGGACCTGAGTAAAGCCCCCATTTGAAGTAAAAGTCTACCATGATTGTTGTCTTTGTCACCTCTGTTCTTGTGTGCTGGTGGTCTATTTGTGTCCTAAACCACTATGGAATTTATAGGAAATCCTTTTGAATTGCCAGAATAAGACATAGAATGCCTCGTTAGTGTTTGTTTTGGTGATCCCTCTTGCATTTGAGATGGAATCACCGTATGAGGAGAAAAGAGAAGAGAAACGATTAGTCTTGCTTCAGAGCTGCAGCAAATCTTATTTAGCTAATGATGGAATGAACAATGAACAAACGTTCTGCCGCCGACCACATTCCAGTAATTAAAGACAGTAGACTCAGTTAACCGCCTCTTCTGTTGCTTTCTTGGGTGCAAGGCGGCTCTTGATCTTTTCCACCTCCTTGGTTCCGATTTGGAAGGCCTCGGCGAGGATATGGTCAGGCACCGGCGGACTGGCCGCAAAGAGTGTGGCGGCAATGGACTGGGTGCCGGGGAGCTGGCTGTTGAAGGCAGAGATGCTGGCGGCAGGAACCGCACCGCTGTTCTTCTGGAAGTGGACCAACCCGCGGGGAAAGACGAAGACGTCGCCCTCGGTGATGGTCTTGGCCACCATCCTGTTGGCGGTGGTGAGGAAGCCGACGTCGAGGGTGCCGTCGAGGACGAAGACGATCTCGGTGGCGCGCGGGTGGGTGTGGGGAGGGTTCAGCCCGCCGGGGGCGAAGTCGACGCGAGAGAAGGACACGCCGAGGGTGTTGAGCCCGGGGATCTTCTCGACGTTGGCAGCGGTCACGAGGTAGCCCGTGGTAGTGTTGGTGGTGGCGCCTGGCACGCCCAGGCCCCCGAAGAAGAAGTCCGCTGCCTCTGTGATGCTCGCGGCTGGCTTGCACGCGAACCCATTTAACTTGACGTCTGCAACAAAAGTCAGCCAACGTCGATCGATGGGACGCAAGACATCATCATCCATCCACTGAAACAGAGGGGAGTGAAAGTGTTTGTTACTCGAGCTGAGATCTGCTACGCAGATGTCTTGGAGCAGGTCAGGGTCCGCAGCGAGGCAGAGAGGAAGAACGAGGAAGAGGGAGAAGCAGGCGAGGAGGGAAGACTTGGCCATGCCACCAGCTTGCTGCTGCTGCTGCCGCTGTCGAAGACTTTCACTTGTTGGCCGAGAAGGAGACACAGAGAGAGAGAGAGAGAGAGAGAGATGATGGTACATATAAGAGGGGAAAGTGTGATGTGATAGTGAAGAAAGAAGGCATGAAATGGTCCTCCACAAGCCAAGAAACGTGGACAGAGGTAAGAAAGCAGCAGTATATGTGGCATTGTCATGAATAAATAATGACAAGTCTGCCAACATAAACATGAATCACTCTCTCTCTCTGTGTGTGTTAGCTTGTAAGGGATGTCATCTTGGGATGGAAAATAGCATCAGCCATTAGGTAATAACTTGGAGGGAGTATTAAGCAGATGGGGAGAGCTGATATGAGATTTGGTTCTTGCCTTGTAAGTTTAGCTTGTGTATTGTAGGAGGGGGCAGAGAAAGCAACCATGCATGGCATCAACATATGGATGGATGGATCAGAAGTTCTCTTCCAATCCAAACCACACCATGTTTGAGTAAACCACAGGTAGCATAGCAGCTCACTCGCTAATGAACTGATCGACCCAACAAGCTTTGATGGCTTCTTAGTTTACACACATACACCTGTGATTCTTAGATCCTTATGTTTAGGACCCGAAAGAAGGTTAAAGTCATGGTGGTGTCATTGTAAGCTCTCTTCTTCTTTCTTTATAATTAATGAAAGTTGCTTCCCTCTTGTAAAGATAGATAGATAAAATTGCATCGACCAATTTATTTTGATTTTTTATCTTTTAAAGGAATATTTCATCTTTATAATGAAAAGACATAATAAATGTTCTCTAAAAGTACAAAGTAATACTAAATATATATATTTTTTTAATTAAAAAAAACACTGTAGAGATACTTTTGATGTCATCTTAACGATTTGATTAGGTAATCACAAATATCAAAAAAAAATATGCATCGTATCCGATTATTATATACGTAGTATAATAATCGGTAGGAAAGTTTGTATAGTTGAAATGAAAATATTGAAATAATTCTATAGAGTAGATACGAAAGATAAAAGAAAAGAAATATTATCGAATAATTATATGTAATTTTGATAAAGGATAAAATAAAAAAAATTATTTAAACATTATCATATTTTATATCTTTTATCTTGTTCCTTCTTGTAGTGATTGGGATTCCGATTTCAGTTTAGTTTCACCAAATTTGAAATCGAAATCAGTGGTTCGGATTTTAGTTATGGAATCTTCGATTTTGATTCGTATTCGATCCATCAATTTCGATTGATAAAAAAAAAGAAAAGATTAAAGTAGTCCATCAAGATTTAAACTTGGATCATTTGACTTTAAATCTAAAGTGCTTATCATTATTATACTAAGGAATCTATTTATGTTTTTTTTTTCTTTTCATATTTAGTCGGTTTGAAACCCTTGCTAGGAATCAATATGCCCTCGATTTTAATTTATTTCAAATAACTATTGACTTGATTTGATTCATGTTTGAATCCAACCGTGAGCATCCCTATTTTGATGAAAATGAAATATATTATATTAATATCTTCAATTATTATTCAATTATATTTTAGATAGATATTCAACTACAATTCAGTGCTTTATATTTTCTTTCTTCAAACATAATTTAATAATCATGGGATGTTCAAATCTAATCGAAAAATCAAACTTGATCGAACCATTTTATTCATAATTCAATTTTGAAGACTATAAATGATTATAGTTTAAGAGGGTACTCTTCGAGCTGATTTTAATTTAAAAAATATCAACTCGACCCAAAGACCTAAAACCCCTAAATTTTCTTCCCAAACTTGATGAGTTCATTACTCTTTTTTCGTCTTTCTGGCTCTTTCTTCTTATCCCCCTTAGCCTTACTCTCTCTCTCTATTATTTTTTCTCATCCTTTTTCATTAACAATCCCTTTGTTGATTTTTATGAATTTCTTTATTGATTTGTATGTATTATTAATATATAATCTCATAATAAAAAACATCATTAAAAAAAAAATAACATGTGAAGTCATTGCTCCCTTAAGGCATCTCTCAACATAAAAATAAAAAAAATCATTTGCACATAAATTTAATTATTTAAAATAATATTTGTGATATAATTTTTTTTTAAAAAAAATATAGATCCAATTAGAAAAAAAATTCCGACTTAATTCAATTAAACTAAATCAATTCATTTAATGATTTAAAATTTAAAAAAATCGATTAATCGATTTAATAAGATAGATAAAAAATAATTTCGATTCAAAGTATCTGATTACTTTAATCGAATCATTTCTTTAAAAAATTAAAAAAATTAAAAAATTAATCCGATTTGAATCTTGATTGTTCGGTTCCCATCTCTTTCAACGCACCCGTACTCACTGCTCATGCATCATTTGGCCGATTAATTACACATTAAAAAAAGCCATAAACCCACATCCTTTTGGATTCGAGTAAGATCTTCCCTTATGACACCTAATGCCAGTTGGATACGTGCATTATGTGGCCTATTATTTAGACTTAGAAAGAAGACCTTACGACCACAACCTTTTAGATTCGAGTTAGATCTTCTCGACTCAGTGGCCCTAGAACTCTTTTGTTCTCACAGTAGTAGAATGGTCAAAAGATTCGCTGGTGTTTTTTTAGAGAGAAGACCAGCCGATGGTCAACATTAGTTGGTGGATATAAGAAGAAACTTAGTGCAGCTTCAAAAGATTAATCAAAGACGAAGTCAAGTAAACCATACTGTGGAGGAAGCATCATTTCTCATAATATGACAACAACACATCTCCTTTATTTTGGCTGCTATTTCAGATTTGATTGATCCTCAAAATCTTGTGTCAGATTTACTTCTCATCATCCCATGCACCCGACAAATTCCTACTCAACTTTTTTTTTTTTTTTTTTTTGAAACAAGAAACTTAGGATTAGCCATCCATCCATCCATCCATCCATATGCCAATTCAATTATTATCCAAATTAATAAAAAAAAATTAAAGATTAATATACCCATAAATTAGTTATTCTCCCCTCTATAGTTTAATAGATTTAGAATTCTTAGTGACATCGATTAACCAATTAGTCTTCCTCGCAAGTCTTGTATTCGATTGATACTGTTTGAAGTCATCGTTGCTAATCCGACTATCCATTAGGGTGATTCTTGACGACGGGGTTCACCTGCTTGTGATTGTGATGGACACCTAATGGATTTAAACATTACATTGAACGAAGACTAGTTTGACGCAAGTAGACGTTTGTTCATCGACATGAATCGACAAGTAGAATCGGAGGATCATCCAAATAATTTCACGTATATATATACATGTCTTAATCGCATAGCCGCCGTCGTGACGCATACAAGACACTAAACTTTGTATTATCCACCATCGGATCGTGATCTGTTCTCCGGTAGGAGAGAGGAGCACATCAACCGAAGTCAGTCAGTCAGTCATGATTCAACGTGTGTGAGAAAGAAGAACTTCTCCCATGTGTTCGAAGCAATTAACGCGGACGGCAATGAGAACCACAAATGTTTTCTTACGTTAATATAATGTCGTTGCATTAAATTATGATTTAGAGTTTGAGTTTGATTAGGGTAAGCGGACGACGAGGCAGAATGATATGAGTTGATAATTCGGAGACGAAGGATCGTTGACTTGGATCGATCTCATCGTATATAGTATTAGTATTTAGATTTCTTTCTCCTCTCTCGTGTTGTGATCCCATTTCTCGCACTTATATTTCGGTTTGCAATCCTTCTCAATTCATCCAAACAAAGTCTGCTTGGGTTCCTTTCGTGACGTCTATTGCTGCAAGAACTAGTAGAAACATGTAGTAGATACAAGAACTAGTTGACTGAGAGATGATAGTGTTTTGCTTCAAGATTCACGCATCGTGCAGATATGATGGAGTGGTTCGGCCTTTGACTCTTTACTCGTGTGAGGAAGGATTTCGACGACGTAATCTACTGTGCTTTGTGGCATCTGTTTTCGTTGGCACGCAGCTTTTGACTCGTAGCAGTTAACACGAAGCTGCAGTGGAACATTTGATATTGATGAGTGGCAACAATCATTCAACATTGAATTGACAATAGCGATCATTCATTATTGAATCGATCGTTTCATACATACATAGAACAAGTCGTAGCACATGCAGCTTAGCTGTATATAAGCTTCGACTTGGTTTGGAGAATTGGTAAGAACAGCACTACTGGTCTTGCGTCTTGCAGCGTTCGCGGCGTCATCATGAAGGTAAACTGGTGGCCGAAGCAATCTTAGGCATCCATGTCGATCGTATGATTATGGTTGTGATTTGTTGTGGCTTTCCGATTGTTGCAGAAGATCGTGTTGAAGGTCAGCATCATGTGCGGCAAGTGCAAGAGCTGCATCATGACCACCATCTCCAAATTCCATGGTGGGCAGTGGTTTCCGATCCGTCCGCATGCATGCTGCGTTCGTTCCTGTCTTACGTGCGATCTGACTGCATGCAGGGGTGGTGTCGATAACGATGGACGAGGAGAAGAGCACGGCGACGGTGGTGGGGGACGTCGACGTGGTGCGCATCGTCAAGGCCCTGAGGAAGAAGAAACGGCCTGCGCAGGTCGTCAGCGTCGGAGAACCCGACAAGGAGAAGAAGGAGGAGAAGAAGGAGGAGGAGAAGAAGGAACCAAGCAAGCCCTTGCCTTCCTGCTGCACCGCTTGCAAGGCTGTGGTGGTGTGGTACGATGAACCCAACCCGTGCTCAATCCTCTAAACCACCTCTGCTGTGTTTCCTTTCTTCCTGCTGTCTCCTCCTTCACCTGTGATCGATGACTCCCCCCCACCCCCTTCTCTCTCTCTCTCTCTCTCTCTCTCTCTCTCTCTCTCTCTTTATTTATTTATATATATTTATGCATCGAAGGACGTTAAAGTCAACCATTAGAGAGAGCTGGGTGCTCAATCCTGAGCGTTTCACTGTATCTTGTTTGTGTTCTAAGTCAGATCGTACCCTGTGGCAAAGGGAGTCAACCATTACCTCCTTGCATCGCCAAAGATTGATAAGATCTGTCAATGGGGACTATTTAATATGTAGCAACACATGGGGGATCGATGAGATTCAAATGGTCGATCCAAACCCAATGAAATCTGATATCTAAATAGATTAATTTCTATGAAACAGAAAGAACAAATATAAAGTTCTTCACCCAGCAAAAAAAAAAAAAAAAAACCCTTCTACTTAACATCAGGTTTCATCACCTGCATAATCCCTGCAGGATTAACCATATTCTTGGATTTTGCTCATCTCAGCTAACATTAGATTGGGCCAATTTTGGTCTCAGCATCGTCTCCATTTTTGTCATAATATGTAGAGTGACATCATAGCAAAAGAACAAACGTAGGAATGACAATTCCTATCAGGATTGTCAGAAGTTTTGGAATGCTTTCTAAAAGACAAAGCTTGTTCTTTTCAGAGACCCACCTGAAAGAAAATTATGAAACCATTACTCTAACAAAATGAACATCATTATATGGATTCACACAGTCCATAAATATTCAGCTTGAATATGAACCAACAAGTTCTCAATAATTGCAACAGAAATATTCCTCCTATCTCTCAATTTCAAGCTCAAACCAACCTCAGCTGCTGGCTTCTGAGATTGAACAGAATTAGCTGGATTCTGCCACAATACAATACTGAATCCAGTATTATTATGAGCTTCAGTTGATTGGACATTTCCTGTAGTTGAGTTCTTTAATCTGAAACCTTAATAACAATGAGGTTCCTCAGAGTGAAAGGAAAACAGGAACAGAAAGAAATGTGGAAGATTCAATCAAAATTCCTAGCTGCTGACTTTGGTATCTCACTTCCTCCTCTGGAACTTTGGGAGCAGTAGTTTGCTAGAATCTAGTCATGTGGCAATGACTCTGTTGAGCTTGGTGGAGGATGAGGGTCATTCTTCTTTTTCATGTGGTGGAATGGCATTAAGCACTTAATCCTACTTTTGTTTGTCTGCTTTGATAGCAAAGTTGCAGTTCAGACAATTTGGTACTGTCCAGTTAGATTGGAGGCAGCGAGGTTGATGTGTGTCGGATAAGCATGGAAGTATGGTGAAAGAGGAGCACAATCTTATCATTATAACGAAACTCACAAAAAAAATTAAAGCACATTATCTTAAAATTTTCCCCCCTTTATCCAACCAAGTAGTGTTTGATCGATCACATGAACAGAGTCCAGCTAAAGTCTGATGCAATAGCTTATTCTGAAACTGGGACTCTCTTGGCAAAACATGGAAGCAAGATTTTGATGGTATTAGCAGTATGACTCTTCGAGATGTCTCCCTTTCTTTGATAGCTTTCAAGTGATTTCTTGCATGGAGAATGGATGGATCTCCAGTGACTGGTACAGCAGAAGTATGTGACCAGAACAGTCTATGGAGCTTGCACAAGAGGATACATGAGAAATACTCCACTCTTTCTCTCCCATCAAGTCTATTCTAGTTGTAGTATTCCTCGGTGCTGTAGTTTCGGATGAGCTTCTGAAGTTTTGGAGATCACCAACTGCTTGAACAATCTTTCAATGATCACACAATGTGTACAGAGAAGCGAAGGAGCTTAACTGAGCAACCATGGTGGTATGCAGCATGAACGATGACAGCCAGTTCAGCCATTGAGACGAGAGGCAGATGTGAGCGCCACTGCTTGCGCCCACACCTTCAGCTTCGCCTTCACATCCCTGGGGTCATCACCTGTTCCACAGATCAGAATGGCCATAGCTTCGTCAGTTGGCATCTGATAGCTCGAACAGATGTGGGGATCACAGCATCAAAACGTGGCCTTTGTTACCTGGGCTGGAGATCCTCCAGTGGATGGGGGAGTTGCCGCCGCTGCTGGTGTCGGCCGTCAGATCGGAGAACGTCCCCGGGATCTCGACCGTCCACTCCGCCGGCAGGTCCAGGCCGAGGTCCCGGCACGCCCTGACCTCCTCCATGTCCATGCACATCCGCCCGGACCCACACCGGGGCCGGACCACCAGCCGGCACTCCCCCGACGCCGCCTCCGGCCAGTCCTCCGCGTGGCTCTTCTTCATCTGCCACGCCCGCTCCAGCCACCGCTCCCTCGTCTGCCGGTACCGCCGGTGGTGGTGCCGCCGCCGCCCTCGGCCGCGGGCCTCCGTCTCGCTCGCGTACTCCTTGAGCCAGTCCGGTCCGCCCGCCGGACCCCGGGCGGGCGTGCCGGGCATCGACGCCACCCCCACGCCCAACGACGAATCCTTGTCCGACCCCTCCAGAAGCGCGCCCCCTCCCCCGCCTTTCGGCACGTCCTTCTCCTCCGACGCCTCAGCATCAGCGTCATCGCCTTCGGACTCGAGCGAGAGGCGTGACGTCCTCTGGCTCGCGTTGCAGGAGCTGAACTCGCGGACGTCACCAGCGAAATAGACAGCATGCGTCGCAGCAGCGCGCGGCTCGTCGTCGTCCCCATCGTAGCCCATGTACTGTCCGTAGATTCCACGAATGATCTGTTCAGATGCCATTTCTTCTCAATAATACAGAGATTGTGTCAAGAGGAAGGAAGAAGAGTCTGTCTCTGTTGTCTTTAGCATCTGTCGCGAAGGATATATATATATATATATATATATATATATATATATATATATATGATGCATTTGAATGGGAATATTTGATGCATATTCCATCTTTGTTTAATATATTCATGTTTAGATATTGCCACAAATAAGGCATTAGCAGACACCAAAAGGAAATTATCCTTCTTCTTTTTTTTCCTCTTGAAATAAGCTTTTTATAGAAATTTTTTATGTTTATTTATTATATTTTAATACTAATTCTAATGATATGTCAGTACAAGACTTGTGGGCAAATCACGGCCGTCCAAATGACAACGTGCTTCAAAACGGACGGTACTCGCCGGCTAATGGCGACAGCGGCATATCACAGGGCCACGACCTCGCCAAGGGCCCCACGGTTTGGTACACGCGTCGATCTCATGGTGGTCCATCCCCCTTCCTCGTGGGCCCAGCGGCGGTGTTGTAGGAACCGGCCCGGCCGACCTTTCGTGGTCCAGTTGCTAGCCACGAACCAGGGTGACGTGGACTACGTCGATGAACGGAGGGC
This sequence comes from Musa itinerans, assembly GCA_001649415.1. Lineage (NCBI taxonomy): Eukaryota > Viridiplantae > Streptophyta > Magnoliopsida > Zingiberales > Musaceae > Musa > Musa itinerans. The sequence goes on from LVTN01000033.1 coordinate 36,099, forward strand.
CCCGGCGAGAGAGACTGGGCGATGTCGTTGACGCGGCAAGCGCCAGTTGGTCGAGAGGAGCGATCGCTGTTCGGATCTCAGCATCTGCCGCGGCCGAGTTCGTGGCCTTATCGCCCACTGACCTGCCATCGAGACGACCCACGCCGCCGTCAATGCGGGCGCCACCACCCATCACCCGCGTCCATAAATCCACGCCACTCCTTGCCGTGGACGCCACGTAAACTACAGGCACAGTTGGTCGTCGTTCGGAGGCGCGTCAACGTCCCCCACCGACGGCAGCCAGTGGTACGGAGCTGGAGGTGGTCCCGCCCACCCCACGGGTCATCGAAGAGTTCAGATGATGACGAAACGAGGGCACCACATCCGTCTCATCAACGGAAGTGGTGCTAATATCGACGAATCGCATCATGTTGCACGATTCTTGGAGCACGATGCCGTGGTTCTTGAAGACGTTGCCGGTTGGGCTTCAGAGTTGCAGATCGTCGTTGTCTTGTGGAGTCTGCAACAATGGCAGCAGGTCACGACGTTAGTGTGTCGTTATCAAGTCGAACGGTAAATGAGGATTGATTATATATAAAAGGTGAACGTGGGCATAATTAGCAACATCTAATCCTTGTCGTTATTATCTAATCTATTTTGAAAGTAGTATATTTAAAGTCTAACATGACATTAACACTTTGGATGAGACCAAAAGCACTTGGGTTCCAATCAAAGCTCCCCACGTGTTCCAACCAATAGAAAATAATAAAATAAAATTATCAAGTTATCACGTCAAAGCGTTAAGGGAGGATTGACTATAAAAGACAAGCATGAATACAATTAATAAGTTAAAAAGTTTAACTTAGAATGTCAAAGGAATCATATTCAAAATCTCATGGAATGTCGGTCTCAGTAGACACTATAATAAGCGTTTTTTTTGGATAGGATCAAATATAAACATAAAAATTATAATATATTATTATGAAGCGGAAACCTTTAATACTAAAAATTAAAATCAAATAACAATAGATCTTATGATGCATATCTTTCAATGTTATTAAAAAAAATATTTTCTCTGATCTATAGGTGCATCATTGTTGGATTCGAGATCTGCGTGATGTCGATTTGTAAGGAGAACTAAACTCTCCTTCTCCTTTATTTTTATTTTTTACAATACTACTATGATTAATGAATTTATGGATAAAAAAAATATGAGAGAATGTTTATAATATATCATTGATTAGTTCATTTGACTAGAGGAGATGAGAAAAGATTTGTAATCTCTAAATCATATCACGTATCCATACATTCACATCTAGAAGGTCCTATCAATTTTTAGATGAAAGTATAGTATCTAGAATAAATAATTAGGAGAGTTCCTCCCATCAAAATATTCTCCTAATGAATCTTAATATAATCAGACTTATATTTCATTGATCACATTCGGACCCTCCTAGACATTGTCTTAGTAAGATGGACATAATATGGAACTTTGTAAAGCACTTTGGATGAGACCAAAAACTTATAGTATAAATCAGATCAACCGAATGGAGCTGATGAATCACTCCAACCCTACCCTACCACCGGTATCATATCTCCATTCATGAAGAAAAACCTTTCTGAGGAAGACAGAGAGCCAAGGTGATGTTCAAGCAAGCTAAATTACCCACTGTCTGCACTCCGTTCTACCACACTTTTGGAGACAATTGGAAGACTTTAATGATGATTTCATTTTCATACGAAACATGTAGGTGGCATACTATATTTATTGTAGAATTTGGCATTCAAAGTTTCCAGCTCAGGACCTCAACTTGAGCATGGATAATGATGAAATTTGCTCCAATAGTCTTCTTTTTGTCCAACAAAATCTTGTAGAAAATTCTTCTACTAAAAATCTATCATTTTACTTTTGTATGTGGATGTGTGGATGATGGATGATGGATGATGGATGATCTTGAAGCTTATTTGAACTGTTCATGGAGCTTCCCTTTTGTCATGCCACCCAACTCTTGGTGCTTTCTCATGGCACCAGATGTTGATGCTTTGTTTCACTCTCGATAACGGACTGCAGCATCAGCAGAGCATTTCTTTGGCTTTAAGATTATTTCTGATCGAGTAAGAAAGAGAAGCCTATTGGCTTTTTCTGCAATGATCGATTGAGAAGGTCCTGAAGGTGTTGGTGAATAGAACCCTAATTGTCTTTGCTTGCAAGTAGGGGGTACTTGGTCTAGTTGAAGGTTTGGGACTGCATGTGGCCATAGGTAAGGTCCACTGTCCCAAGAATCTTGATCTTGAAGCGGTGTGGGTTTGTGTCACGCCATGGAGTACTTGGAACAGAAGGGATCACAGATCACTTGGTCTTTACACTCAGATGAACACCATGCATGGCACAAAGCTACCTTGATCTTTTTGCTGATGATCATGAGCAAAGAAGGAATCCAAGAGTTGCGAGGGGATTGTGGCAGTGGTTACTGCAAGAACCATAAACAATACCAAGAAGACAAAAGCATTTCTTGGCCTCATCTCTGCATCTCTTCATCTGATGCTGCTTGGAAATTTTGGCCTTTGGTTCATTTTCACTGAATAAAATTGACTGACACTGAAGAACATTATTGGCTGATGCAGCCAGGCCTAATTATTGGACTACTGTAGGGACAAACACCAGTGATTTGTTAGAGAACTTCCAGTGGATCTAAATCAAAGACCACTAAAGATGCTTGATTTCTGCCAAACACAACAATGGTAGATTTATTGTGGAAATCTACCAGTATAATGCACATCTGTACCTACAAATGGTTGAATCTTGCATTCTGTACAAATGGATTGAAAGAAGGGGTTAAATGTATCTTTTCAGAACAAAGATGACACATTTTGGCACCAAACCAGGGGCTAAAAGACAATTGCCCATCACACTACTGCATGAAGCATAGCCAGTTTCATGGATCTCTCTCACATACCATAAAAGAAGATGATATCCTTAACCCTTCAAAGAGAGAAAGCAGTGAACAGAGACCTGGAAAGTTGGGTTGATCAAGGGAGGGGCCAATGAAGTAGAAGTTCCCTTGAAGTTGTGGGAAAGTAAAAGCCTCTATAGCACAACTAAAAGCAACCCTAATGGGATCCTAAAAAATCCTTCCACTTATGTCACCCACACATTGTAAAGTCACTTGCACAAGCCACCTCATGGCCTGAGGCTTACAGGGAAGCAATGGAGATCTCACTATCCAGCAGCCACTGGTGTGCCATGGAGATCAATAAACAATGCCCAGCTGCATTATTGTATTTAGTGTCTGTTATTTCTGTCCTTCCTTTTTCTTTGTAGCATTAGCATGTGTATCCACTCATGCCAGCTCATGTTTGCAATGCTTCCTAGTTGATCCAGTGGTGTTCTCCATCACTTACTCCAGCTCTACTTTCTCTTATTATCTTCCAAGTCCTTTCTTTCTCTGCCATTACAGCCATTATACCCAATCTTGCCTCCATGGCCTCTGAGGCTTCTGTGACAGATCAGACTGTTAATGAGGTGAGTGAAGAAGAAATGCCTTCTCTAAATCCTTCTTTCCTTGTCTTTCTTGCTATATTTGCCATAAGTGCAACTGCTACAACTGGTTTGATCTGATGGAGAACCTGATTCCTGTGTTTGGAGATTAGAGTTTGTCGATTCCATTGGCTAAGAGGTATCTGTTTTCTGATCCTAAAAGCTTTTGCTTTATAAGCTCTTGAAGTGCTGATGAATCTTCCAATGGGCTTTTAGTTCCATTTTCCCCAAGAAGGATTGGGGGAAGAGAGAGGAAATAAATAAGAAAGCAAGTTGTTTGATGATTACAATTCATGTTTTTATGTTTCCTATCTGTTCTTAATTGTTTGCTACTTGGAGTACAGAATAACATTATTTTTTTCAAGATCCCTGCTAATTATCATTCAAAAAATCATGAAAATGAAACCATATCAGTGAGATAGATGAAATTAAATCTTCTGGTAATCTTTTAGTGTTTTCTTACTATGTTATCCACCAATAGGCTTTAACCTTTCATTCATAGAGAATTATGGGTCTTTTGATTCTTAGATTGCTCTGATTGAAGCTTTGCTATCTATGGCTTCCTCACCATTTGCCTCTTTCAGCAGTATATGAAATTTCAATTTTGTAAACCCTGAAGAGAGTCTCAAGTAAATCTGAGAAACCAGACAGTGATTTAATATTCCTTCAGCACTCTGCCTCTATGCCAAACCAATCACACCCTCTTTTAGTTATTATATCAAGCATCAGATTTTTCTTATTTTTATGCAAGGAAGCATGTCATTACCAACTTCTGAAACACCAATTTACTTCCTCACTATTTTTATTAATTGTCATGCATAATCATTCTTATCGAACTGCTCCCGGATATCGATTACCCTTTTATTTTCAATTTGAAGCAACAAGCTTCACCTTGATGCACCGAGTTGGGCAATTAGTGATGGGCAAAATAATTTGCTAATCTACCAAATTACTTGAAATTTTTATCCCAAGTTCTAATGTAAGTAAAATATCTTTTGAAGTTTTCACTTTGACACATTATTCTAAACAAAAACACAAATTCTCTACCTCTTCTTGAGACTGGTCATCATAGGCAACAGTGAATTCACTAAGTTTAGTATGCTACTCATGCAAAGAACATTGTGGTTTTGCTCTATATTTCTTTGTCAGGACATTTTGTTGATAGCTGAATGATTGAAACCTTTTGCAGCACATGGGGACTAATGTCTCTGATAACATAAATAATGCTGATGAGGCTCTTCTCTCAAAGATTGAAGATCTAAAAGGAAAAGATGAAGAGGAAATATCCAAAGGAAAAGATGAGGAAAAAGTTGATGCGAAGAAGGATCCAACAACTGTTGAAGCACCTACAGCTGAACCAGAAGAAAAGCTGGACCAAGAAGTGGCCACTGTAATTGAGGAGGTGGAGGAAGAAGCCCAAAATAAGTTTGTTTTAGAACCATCAGTTGAAGCTGAAGAAAAGGAACTGAAGGACAAATCTGATGCACTTGTCACTCCTGAGCCACTGAATGAACCAGTAGATCAACCGACAGAGATTTCGGAACCATCTGTTGCAGAAGAACCAGTCGAAACACCGAAAGAAAATGCTCATTCAGAAACTGTGACTGAAGAATCAACAAGTGCTGAAGAATCTTCTGAAGTTTCTGCTGCAGTTAGTCCTCCATTACTAACAGATGACATGCCCGTCGAATCACCAACTGTATGCATTGTCCAAGAGCCTGCTCCTGATGTAACTGTAGCACTCAATGCTGCTGAAACAGCAGCAGACAGAGAGACTGCATTTGATGGGGTTGCAGTCAGTCCTGAATCATCAGAACAACTTCCTCCAATTGAAACTATTGAATCAGAAAGCTCAGATGCAGTTACTGTGGTTCCTTCTGTGAGTGAGCTCATAGAATCCACTGAAAGGACAGACGATGATCGTAATGCTGATTCGGATACTAGGAAATTAGCAGGAGAAGAGCTTGTGCCTGAAGTTGAAGTTGCTGAATGTACCGCAGAGCCAGTAGTTGATGTTAAGCAGGAGCAAGAAAACACTATGGATGTTGAGGCAACAGCTTTAAGCGAAACAAATCAATCGGTAAAGGTTTCTGAAGATGTCATAGTGATTGTTGAGACAAAGAATGAAAATTCGGAAGGTGAAGACTTGAGCTTGGATACTATAAAATCAGCAGAAGAGCTTGTGCCTGAAGTTGAAGATGCTGAATGTACCACAGAGCCAGTAGTTGATGTTAAGCAGGAGCAAGAAAACACTACGGATGTTGAAGAAACAGCTTTTAGTGAAACAAATCAAACAGTAAAGGTTTCTGAAGATGCCAAAGTGATCGGTGAGACGAAGAATGAGAATTTGGAAGGTAAAGACATGAGCTTGGATGCTAAAAAATCAGCAGGAGAAGAGCTTGTGCCTGAAGTTGAAGTTGCTGAATGTACCGCAGAGCCAGTAGTTGATGTTAAGCAGGAGCAAGAAAACACTATGGATGTTGAAGAAACAGCTTTAAGCGAATCGAATCAAACAGTAAAGGTTTCTGAAGATGCCAAAGTGATCGGTGAGACAAAGAATGAGAATTTGGAAGGTGAAGACTTGAGCTTGGATGCTAAAAAATCGGCAGGAGAAGAGCTTGTGCCTGAAGTTGAAGTTGCTGAATGTACCGCAGAGCCAGTAGTTGATGTTAAGCAGGAGCAAGAAAACACTATGGATGTTGAAGAAACAACTTTAAGCGAATCGAATCAAACAGTAAAGGTTTCTGAAGATGCCAAAGTGATCAGTGAGACAAAGAATGAGAATTTGGAAGGTGAAGACTTGAGCTTGGATGCTAAAAAGTCAGCAGGAGAAGAGCTTGTGCCTGAAGTTGAAGTTGCTGAATGTACCACAGAACCAGTAGTTGATGTTAAGCAGGAGCAAGAAAACACTATGGATGTTGAAGAAACAACTTTAAGCGAATCGAATCAAACAGTAAAGGTTTCTGAAGATGCCAAAGTGATCGGTGAGACAAAGAATGAGAATTTGGAAGGTGAAGACTTGAGCTTGGATGCTAAAAAATCAGCAGGAGAAGAGCTTGTGCCTGAAGTTGAAGTTGCTGAATGTACCGCAGAGCCAGTAGTTGATGTTAAGCAGGAGCAAGAAAACACTAAGGATGTTGAGGCTACAGCTTTAAGCGAAACAAATCAAACAGTAAATGCTTCTGAAGATTTCAAAGTGATCAGTGAGACAAAGAATGAGAATTTGGAAGGTGAAGACTTGAGCTTGGATGCTAAGAAATCAGCAAGAGAAGACCCTGTGCCTGAAGTTGAAGTTGCTGAACATACCGAAGGGCCCGTAGTTGATATTAAGCAGGAGCAAGAAAAAACTATGGATGTTGAGGCAACAGTTTTAAGCGAACCAAATCTCAAAGTAAATGCTTCTGAAGACGTCAAAGTGATTGGCGAGATGAAGAATGAGAATTCGGAAAGTGAAGACTTGAGATTGGCTGAAACATCTCGAGACATCGACTTCGCTGGAGTCAAAAATAAGGCATCTGCTAAGAATCAAGAATGTGATCCTAAAGACTCTGAGACAGCAGCAAAGCCAGTAGTCAAGCAGACCCTTTTGGATAAATTTGTAGAAGAGAGTACAGAAGACAAAGAGAAAGAGAGTGTCAAAGTTTATGATCAAAGTCTAGCTGCTTCCACTAAAGATGATGATGGTGCTACAAAAACAGATGGGGGTCCTAAATCAGAAACACCTGCTAAGAAATCACAACGAAACATAATATCAAAGGTGAAGCAGTCGATTGTCAAGGTGAAGAAGGCGATCATTGGGAGATCGCCAAGTTCAAAGACCATGGCAGCTGCTGAAGGAATTGAAGACACAAAACAAAAGTAGATGGAGACTGGATGAACACGGTTGCATGTCTTTGAGTGTAATATGTTCATGTTTTCTGTTCTTGGTTGTTCTTTTGTGCTTCTGTGTTGTTTAAGCATGTTCGGCAACCTGCCTCCCAGAAATGTGCCTGATATTTGATGGCCTGTCACGAAGCTTGCGTATCTCTGCTTCTGCAGCTATCCAAATCCGGGGGAGAACTCATCGAAGCTGTTGGCCTCCGATCAGTAGCTGGGAAGAGTTCTTTGTGGTTTCCATTGGCGTCCTGGTCATTGATTTGTAGTATTTTTGGAGGTGTTCATATTATTTACAAGACATTCTTTTGGGTGTGATATGCATAATCTTCTTCTACATCATTGTCAATCTCTGGAAACCAATTGTTCTACGAATCAAAGCTTTAGCTTACGTTGGGTGACTTCTTTCGCTGTCACAGACAGAGAATAACTTGGAAACATGAATGACCGACCGATAAAAGAAGACAACAACCCCAGTGATGCCGCAACCAAAATGGGATCCACAAGGAAGAGATTTGAGATCTTTGATGCCTTGTTTCTTTCTTCGGTCTACTTCACAGAGCAGAAGATATGCCAAGCCAAAACTAGAAGCAGCAGAGATCTGAATGAAATCAAAATGAAAGTCTCAAGAACACAATCATGAAGTGCTTGTTTTGGCCAACAAGATTGCTCCTTTTCCCGTTTATCTCATTGCACCACAAACAAATTCAAATCCAGCATCTTTGGCACATGCATCCAGCTTACTCTAAATCACAGTCCACTACTTGAACAGAGCTTGCAGATGAGTGTTTTGCTGATGTTACCACTCATCGCTTGGCCTCCCTACAGTTAGCAGTCTTGGAGACGAAAACAGTCATTATAAGAACAGAAATGAATGATTAATTGGAGATGTAGCATTCTAGAACCAGTGCAGATACACAATTGACAACATGAGAGTGGATCATAAATCTCCTTTGTGGATGAGGAGAAAGTTCTTGAGACGCGAAAATTCATTCTTTTTATGAGACACCGGGGACGAATACAGAAGCTCCAGGTCATTTGATTCGAAACTAGCAACGAAGAGTTCATGGTACGAGGATGACATGAAATCTGTGCCCAGAGGTGATGACCAGGAGAAAAGACTGATGACTAGCAACTGTTGATCATAAAGAACCAGAATCTTTGAGAATCTTGATGCTTGTTCTTGATGGTTTACCAAATGATCCACAAGCTAGTAGTTGGGTGGTGATCGCAGTTCATAAAATTTGCCAGTGCTAAAACTCTTCTTCTTCTTCTTCTTCATTCTGCTACTGTTTGTGGCTCAATCTTGCACCAACTTCATATCTTCCAACTATTGAAGACTCATCCATCCGGTTGTTCCATTGGATCAACTGATACGAACTGTTTCTCTGGGGATAATCTCCATTGCAACTACTTCGAAAACGTCAATCATGATTATTATGTTTTCTTTCTTCAAATGAGAAAGGAAAAATATACCCCACAAACAATCAAGTAGGTGCTCCTATCTGGCTTTGTTGTGAAGCTAAGCATGTAAAGATGACATTGATTACTTTTGATTGCTCACTTCAGTTGCACTTTTTGGCAAAAAAATAGAGATCCAGAAACAACATCTCCAGACATCTTCCAGGGGATCAGCCCAGGGAACACAGTGAAGCACAGAGACAGAGAGGCCTCACCATGGACAACATGCTTGCGTGGGGAACTCAAATGCATTCCTCTGAATCTTGACTCCTGAAATCAAATCACTGTTGAAGGAGAAAGGGACTTCCAAGAAGGGAGGTTAGACACCATTATTGTGATGAAAGACTTGGCCTGGAATCAACAGCTTGTATGTAAAGAAAGATGTGTGTCTTGAAAAGATGCTTAGTTGTTTTCTCCTTTTCATTGGGGTTCTCCAAAAGGTTGTAAAGATAAAATTAAAGAAGCCAGTGTATGGCACAATGGAGGCAATGTGATGAGCTGTTGGCATGGTGGCCCAAGGTGACTAGGACCAGATGCACTCCTTACAAGGCTCCCCCCTCAAGCCCACCTGATGATGATGATACACTTTCCCTACCTCCAAAATCTTGTGTTAGCTCATCTGCTCACCTTTGGATACAAATCAAGGTCCCAAGTGGGCCTAACAAAAGGGATAATTGAGTTGTTTAATCCACGGAAATCGGTCGATAAATCCGTCGTGGCACCGCGCAATTTGCCGTGCAGTTTAGACTGATCAAAAAATGATGGCAGATCAAAGAGGGACATGAGAAACACAGGCTTGTAGAGATCCAAAGCAGTGGGGGCATGTTCAAGGTGATGCACACTTGAGTTGTCCACATGCATCTTGAACATGGACATTGGAATATGAAAAAGAAAACCTAGAGAGAGCAAAACAAAGGAGAGGACATTACACCCACTTTCTTAACCTGTTACTGAATCATCCTTCAGTTTGCCATTTCTTTAGGAGCAAGATAAGCCAGGTGTTTCCTTGAATCAGCTGACTTCCCTAGTTCATATGGTCTTAAATTTCCTTTGCATCAAAACCTCATGCTCAGTAGTAAATGGCTGATGGCTTCTTCCAGTCCTTCATCCTCTAGCCTTCAGCTGTTGTGTAGCTGGCCTCCAGTCTATTTGATTGTCCAGAACAAGAAGGGGAAGAGAGCATTCATGCAGGAGGCAAATTTGCCTCTGGAAGCCAATTTGGAGTCCAGCAAAGACATTTTCCTATCACTCTCAATGTTTCCTTGAACTGAATATGACTTCTATAATTGTCTTCAACATTTGAATAGCTGGCCTCCAGACTGTTGCATTGTTCAAACAGGAAAGGATAAAAGGAAAACCAAATCCACTGCTCAATTCTGGAGATCTAAGCAAAGAAATTTCAGAGCACCACCAACTTCTAATCTTCCTTGCACCTGTGCAGAAGCCACATGTTAACTAACAACTAGAGAACTAATATTTCTTTTTCTTTTTACTGTTCCATACTATGAGTGCAGGATATACTTTTCCAGCTTGTTGGCTGGTCCAAGGTGTTGTCAACTTTTTCTTTCTTCTTCTAGTGTCTGGGGCTGTGGTTGATTGCATGTCCCCTTGAAGTAGCCCTCATGTCTTTCTTTTAGGAGGTTCATGCATTATTCTAAGCTACACAACCTTTTACCAAATCAAAGAAGGCCCTCAACACTTGTTGTCTGTCCCAGACTTCAAGGCCAATTACACATCTTGTTCCTCCCCTTCTCCTCACAGGCTAAGGTAGACAATAGTTAACTCAACTAATCTTGGAGTCAGCTGCATCCACTTTACTCGATTAGGACCATAAGCTAACACAATTAGCAGCAGTTGATGAGTAGTGAACTGGTTAATCTTGCAGTTGTTAGCCAAAGAGAGAAGAAGAAGTGCTGGCTGTGTGCACAACCAACTCTGCAACTCCAGGGTGATGAATTGTGCATGCAAGCTGAGCATATCAGCTTGGAAACATTCATACAAGTCCACGGAAAGCATTAATTGCTGGTACACTTGGGAAGATGTGAAAGCAAGAAGATATAACTTTTTTTGTAATTGACATGTGATTGTAGAACAAAAGAGGAGAATCCCAAGAAAGAAGGTGGTGGATTGTCTGCCCACTTCATGGAAATCTGCTTTCACTCAGCACATTAATTAGCTCGGAAACGTGCTGACATGAGACCATGCAATGCATTACTGTTGGTACAGTTAGGAAGTGAAGTATAAACAAGCAGATAGAAATTTTTATTGGCATATCACTGCAGAAGAAAATATGAGAAACACAGGAACAAGGAAGGTGGTTGCTTGTCTGCCCACTGTAGGAAAGTTGCTTTTGCTACTTCGATCTCGTGCCATCGAAGTCTTCTTGCACAGTCCTTTGAGATGGTCTGCAAAATATGCATTCATCTGGGCCAAACTGAGCAACCAAACACTAAACATGGATTGGATCGGAAAGAATAGTGGTTAAAGTGTCATGTTGAGTGGCAGTTGTTCTCTCTATCCAACGCATAAGAAATCTTGAAGGATGATCAACTCATCTGTTCTTCCGGCAGTCAAGTCAAGCCATAATGGTAGCTCAGCTCAAACTTCAGCAGGGTGTTGTGTTTCTCCTGTTTGATATCTGAATCAGTCCAGTCCATATCCCAATCCTCTTTTCATGGTAATGTCATCAAGCCTCATGCTCAGAGTTGTTTCAGAGATTGCCAACCTTGGTCGACAACAACATCTCATGTCACTTCTGTGAACAGCATGTATCTGCTCTCTCTCAAGTCTTGGAGTCTTGAGACAAATCTAATTAGTAACTTCAAAATAATTAACAGATCTTGGAATCAGATACAACCTTGAAAACTTTCTCCAACCAATTTCAATCAGAGACAGCATCAGCCTCTTCAAAGCTTGCAGTGCAAACTGTGTTTCATGGTGTTCTCACTCAAGATCACCTGTGCAAGACAGACCAACCATAAGGACAAGCAGCCAAACCCTGGTAAGCTTTCACCACCACTGGCCAACCCTGGTTTCAGGCCTTCCCCTTCTGCTGCCACATGCCCATGCAGTTTCACCAATGGAAGTTAAAGAACCTAACAGTCTATTTCGGGGAAGCCCCCAATGCCATTCCTTTGTCTCCTAATTATATTCTTGCATTATAAATTGGAGACTCTTGGCTTTATCATTCCTATCTTTTGTGACCAACAAGCCAGAGTGGTAGCTTCCTCTCCAGCATTACCCCTCTTGCATCCCACAGTTCCCATGGGAGACCAGAGTAATTCCCCTTCTTCCTCCATAGACAGCAGCAGCAGCCACCCTGCTCTCTGCTCTACACCTTCCATCCTCCAGACAAGGAGAGACCTACTGAGCACAGATCTAAAGCTAGGACTTGGCCTCTCGACTTCAGCTCTGCATGGTTGTTCTTCTAAAGAAAGGTATGCATCTTGTGAGACCACTATGGATGTTTCTCCTTCTTTGTAATCTTTCTTGCCTCCTCCTTTCCCCAACCCATACACTCGCATGAGCGCCAGCCTTCTTCGCTTCATGGTGACACAGGCCTAGCTGAGATCTTTAAGTTCCGTCTCTTCAGCTACAATTCTGAATTTTTGGACATATCCATGTTGTTTGTGTTTGACATCCTTCCAAGTTTTCATCCTCCTCAGTGTCTTCTATGTTCGATCAATCCAAATCCTTTTGCATATCCTCTGTTCTTTGGTGTTCCAGCTCCTTACAACGGTGTAACTTCAATTCTAATACGTGGCTCCTGCCTTGTCCATTTGATTGCATCTCGCATTGTCTTCACCCAGTTTTAGTCGTCAAAATCCAATTTAGCTTTTGTTCTTGTTCAGATTACTGCTCTGTCGTTTCAATGTTCTTGTTTTGGTCATTAGGGAACAATTATCTCACTGGCCACCGATCAAACCACTTCTTAGGAGCACACTCGAGGAGAAAGTTCATCGAAGCCATTCGAAAACATTCTTCGTGAAGGTTTACATGGAGGGCCTTGCCATTGGCAGGAAGCTCGACTTGTTCTCACACAGTGGCTACGACAGCCTAACGAGGACACTTCGACGCATGTTTAGGACGACGATCATATGTAAGAACTTGATCTAGGCAGCAATGTTACTATGAACATCCTTGGAATTGCATGAAGCATTGATCATCGTTCCAATGGTGTGGTGTGATCCAGGCCCTGATACTTCTCGAGTTCCTCCAGAGAAGGCTCATGTACTGACCTATGAAGACAAGGAAGGAGACTGGATGATGGTTGGAGATGTCCCATGGGAGTAAGATTCCTGTCAGCTTATCCTCATCGATGACCACCATCTCTTTTCTTTCCTTTGTCTTCTTCTAGATTTAGTGTTTGCTTGCTTGCTTCTTTTTACAGGTTGTTCTTGAGAACCGTCAAGAGATTGAAGATCACAAGGGCTGACAAGTGCTAGTGTTTATTTCTGAGCTCAATTTTTTTGTATCTGGTTGCATGTAACATCAAAATTAGAACAACATGCAGCAAAATTAGCTAGTTTACTAGTTGGGTGTTCCCTCTCCACTATTCATTGTTCTAAGAGAAAAAGGTATACACAATGCAATGGTTGTTTGCAGATGTACAGTCATACAAACAAATAATAATAATTGGTTTCAAGGTGGGTATGAATTGAAGTGGCTTCCTTGCTCTGATCTTCACAGGATATTTGCAAGTTATTTTCTTTCATCAAAGATCCTAAGGTGGTGCTGTGTTCTGTCCCTTGTTTGCTTTCCTTCTTCAACCATTTCATCTTCAGTGCTTCCAATGGAAACCACACTTATCAGCATCAGTAATGACAGTTCTCAGCAAACAAGTGATAAGGACATGAACTTTTTGAATGTTGTATCACAATGTTCAGGTGTGGGCAAGCAAACAAGCAGTGCAGCTGGAGATGAGCAAAGGAACAGTTCATGCACAGGTGATGAAGATGCTGAAGCAGCAACTGCTTGAGATAGTAAAAGAGTAAATGAATGCCTCACAATTAAGTAAAGCTGATGCATGGAAATCTTGAATCTTAATTCAAGGTCTAAGATTAGAGACACTTTTGTCGATGATGTTGGACTTTGGCCATGCCTTGCCTCTGATGGTTTAATGGGTCAAACCTTTCTCTCTAAGCATTTGAAGCATCATGTTGACTCTGAGGAAGAACACAGAGATTCATATTATTTAAATCCTTAGATTTAAATAATATGAATCATTATTTATCTCTATTATGTATTGGATAAACATTTTCTGGTAGTGTATTTTAACATGTTGAAATCTGCTATGCATCTAATTAAATAAGCACCATGAAGAGTAGTAACAACATCAATACATAATTTTATATCTATCTGAATTGCATGTGGGATGAAGAAGATTTAGATGTTAAAGTAGGAGAGATTGTGACATCTCAAGCCACACACATGACCCAAACTTAGATTATGGTACCTCATCCCTCTCTTGTCCTTTGGATGTGCCATATCTGCAAATTAAACTTAAGGCAAGCACTGAAACTTAGTATTGTTCCTGAAAATAAGAGCAAAATATAATTATGATGAGCTATTTGTCTCCTTTTATACTTTCCAATAGTACTGAAAATATTTTCCATGTTCTACAGCAAAATAACAGCTAATTTTTATGCCTTCCACTGATCTAAGAACCAGTGGTACACAAACTGCAGAGGACTTTTCATATCTTCTATAGCATCATTACACAAGGAAGGAGATTGATGACAAGAGGTCTACTTCAGCTGAAATATGTTTCAGCTCAGGATCTACAGACTAGTCTGCCATATCTTTCTTCACCAATTGCATTTGCCTGTGGATTTTCTCAATGTATTCTTTGACCTTCCTGTCTATATCAGGCTCTGCATACCAGTGGCCATTGTCGTCCTTATCGCTTCGTCTAATCTTCCTTGACCTCTGATGCCTTGGTTCAGCTTCTTCCTCTCCCTGGTAGGGTTTCCTGGTGAATCCAAAGAAAGCAAGCAATGATTTCCAACCTCCTCCCATCTCCCACCCACCTGTTTCATGAACTGTATCAGAACTACTTTCTTGTAGATGGAGTGGCACCAGAATTTATAGGCTAACATGAAAGGAAACTTGGAACCAACGTAACCTGTGCAGTATATTTTCCTGTTCTTTTCTTTGGCCAACATATATTGTTCTGCAAGAACCATGCAATAACACTGAAGCTGCAAGGAAACTTTCTGTAAACTCAGACTTGGATGATGTACCTTTCAAAGCTTATAAGGGGTCAAAGAAGAACTTTGCAGCTGGTCTATGACAGTTTGGTGCACCAAAGCAGTTAAATGATACAAGCAAACAGCATTGAGTTTCCTCAGCATTCAACCATGAAGTTGGTAGAAGTCCCCTTCCCTTGTTTGTACCATTCAGGACTCCTAGGTATTATTCTTCAGCTCTTAATGCTCAAAAAGTGCCAAGCTACCAATGGACAAGGGATTCTCTAAAAGGAAAGTCTAAAGCTAATGGAAACTAAATTGAGATTTATCATTGTTTATTGGAAGATGCAAGATCTACAAACTCACATTGATGTAACCATGATGTGATTTGCATGTACCAGTAGATGTTTCTTCTTTCTCTTGTCCTATTTGCCTCTGTTTTTTCCTGTCTTTTATTTCTCTCTTTAACTTTTTCTTAAATATATTCACTGGAGATGTCTCAATTAAATAACAATTTGATAATCATGGCTTGGTAATCAAAACATAACAATTTGATGTGGCACAGTCATTTTCTGTAGCATGTGCTGTCTGTACCAGAAGTTCTGGCTAATATTTCTCAAAAGATAATAGATGTTTATGCTTCTTACCAAAGAATTCACTCAATCCTTCAATAAGATGTTACTTTCTTACATCTTTATATATATGTATGTATATAAAGTAACAGATACATGAGAGAGGGGGACGACAAAATTGTTGAAGCCTTAAAAATTGTAACTGAAGCAGGAAGGAAAGATTATTAAGATGCAGCGCTCATGTGAAGCGCTACAAGGGAGGCGTAAGCTCCATCCTTGATGTTTATCAGCTTCTCGTGCTTCCCTTTCTCTATGATCACTCCATTCTTGACGACGGCAATCAAATCCGCACCCTTTATAGTAGATAACCTGTGAGCTACAACGACTGTGGTTCGATTGACCATAACACGATCTAGTGCATCCTGCACCACTCTTTCAGACTCAGCATCAAGTGCACTGGTTGCCTCATCCAGCAACAAAATCTTGGGCTCCTTCACAATGGCACGTGCAATTGCGACACGCTGCTTTTGGCCACCTGATAGCTGCACTCCCCGTTCTCCAACCAGTGTGTCATAGCCCTGCAATTCAAAGTATTTAGCCAAAATGATAATGGAAGCAAGGAAGACATGGTAAAATCTATTGGTCTCACGAATTAATAAGACAACTAAGATGACCAAGGACATTGGGACAACACTTTTAGTACATTGCCATAATCTTGGGGAATCAGCTCCTCAGATTTCCCAGAACAAACAGGGTTTGACTTGAATTAGAAAGGCAAGTAAATAAAATTCTGGCCTGATATGCTAGAGGTGAAATTATCGACTAGAACCTATCGGGTCTAAGACCCAACTAAATCAACCTTCTGAAACAACTAGTTTGAGGGATGAAGAGAAGAGATTATTAGACTAGCAACAAATTGATTTCTATGGGTAATAAATTGTAATATAACAAAAGTTCATATTCGGCATCTGACCTTCTGCAAACTGGAAATGAACTTGTGGGCATTTGATAACTCTGCAGCAGCTATGATCTCAGCTTCAGTAGCCTTTCCCTCCTTTCCGTAAGCAATGTTGGAACGAATTGTATCATTGAACAGAGCTGGTTCTTGGCTCACCAAACCCATTTGCTGCCTCAACCACCTCAGTTGTATCTTTTGTATTTCAATCCCATCTACCAATATCTCACCAGAATCAGGAATGTAAAATCTCTGCAACAACGATATGACAGTTGATTTCCCGCTACCACTCTCTCCAACAAGTGCAACTGTCTGTGAAGAGGAAAAGAATTTCATAAGATAGTGTCTTTATAAGGTCTCACAATACTTTCAAGTTTCAATACTTGATAAGGGTTTCATTAGTAAAAATTATTTTCACTTCTCAAAAATTCCTTTTGTACAAACCAAAGATTGCTATTACTTCAGTAAAAAAAACTTAAGCAGAAAAAAGTAAACATTACTTATTATTTAATGCAATTTCCAGTAGCAACTATTTCATCTGGAAGTATATGAACTTGTTCTGCTATGTCTTGGTCTAGCAATTTAGCCAATGTCACATCAGTATGTTTGTGGGCTCAGTACACATGCATCTACCAGTATTGGTTTACCTTTCCAGACTGGATTGTCAAGCACAGGTCTTGGAAAATCTGGATATCTGGCCGCGTAGGGTACTTGAAGTTGACATGTCGAAACTCAATGTTTCCCTTCAATCTTTCCAAGGTCATGCCAGATTCATCGCTTGGATCTATCTTAGATTTCCGGTCAAGAATTGCAAATACTGATGCCGAAGCTGATCTGGCTTTTGAAGAATCTGGTGCTAAGGAACTTGACTGAGAAATCCCAATGGCTGCCATTGCAAGAGCAAAGAAGACCTTCAAAGCAAATTAAGAGCAACGATTAGGAGACTGAAAACAATGCAATTACAAAAAGTTTGATGTGTTCCACCAGCATCACAAGTACTGCAGACAACATGCAAAATTTATTATGGTTCGTATCAACAAGTTTTGGAACTCATCGATTTATTTTAAGATTTCATTGGATATTATGCAGTTCATAGGCAAAACCAGAACTAGTTCTCTCGCAAAAATTGTCTTTTAATTGGAGAACATGTTCTTTAACGAGTGATGTTTTAGAGTTAACAGATGCACTCATCTACACATTCAGCTTTAAAGATTGTGAGCACCTTCTGATAAGGTTCTCACTCTGATATCTTGAAGATGTGTTACAAGCTAAATTTTAAGCTTTCAGACATCAAACATGCAAGAAAAGTTCACCTTTTTTTTTTTAACAAAATCTCTTGAGTAATAGAAGTTTCTTAGAATCACATACCCGAAATACTTTGTCAAATGTAGTCTTCCCGCTCTCAACTAACCGTGCTCCAGCATAAAAGCTTGCCGCATAAACACAAAATAACAAGAAGAAGGAAATACCAAATCCAGCACCACTGATCAACCCTTGTCTAATTCCTTTCTTTGTGGGGCCTTCACATTTTTGCTTGTAGATTTCCATCACCTTCTCTTCAGCAGAGAATGAAACAACTGTTCTGATGCTTCCAACTGCATCATTTGCAACTTGACTTGCTTCCTCATACATTATCTACAGCCATTTTAGTTGATAATTGTTAGAAAACATTAACATAGCAAATTTCTGGTTCTAACAAAAGAGAACTCTCCATGTTAGTAGAAAATATCAAACTTATTTTCCTAGAGAGAACAATTTTTTAATTCAATTAAATATGTTCAAAATCGTATATGCCAAACAAGTCCATCCAGTTGGGTTTTAAAATATGTTTTCTACTAAAATAATTCAGCACAATACAAACGTTTATTTGTTTCAATGACGGAGTTAGAAGTACTATGTAATTAATTCTAGCCAATCTATAGAAAATACATAGAGAAAAGGTAAATCAATGGATGCAATCTACAAATATCTTATGCAAGTTCAACAAAGAAACATTATGAACTATGGGACCATACCTTTGCATCCTTGCTAAACCCCTTCACAAACTTCATCTGTACATATCCATTCAGACCCAAGAGAGGCACCAAAGCCAGGATTATTAGAGCGAGTTGCCAATTGGCAATAAAAGCAATCAGCAAGCCAGCAATCAATGTTGTAATGTTCTGAACAATTAATGCGAGTGCATCACCAACAAGACTTCTGACCGTTGCTGCATCTGCTGATAGCCTTGCTCCGATTGCTCCACTTGAGTTCCCTGGCATATCAAACCATTCTACCTCCATGTCAACCACCTTCTGAAATGTCATTAGCCTTATCCTCCTAATTAACTTTGATCCTGCGATGCCAAAAAGGTAGGATCTAGCTGGTAGGGCAATTAAAGAAATCCCACCGAACACCAGGAACATTAAAGACCAAAAGTTAGAATCCTTTCTAAGCTTGTGCGGTGGCTCGTAAAATGCTTTTATCACATTTGATAAGAGTATCGCGTACATGGGAAATATGACCCCATTAACAATGGCAGCAAAAGAGCCAAGCATCAAGACTGGGATCTCTGGTCTATTAAGATATGCAAGTCGGCGGAGAGGTACTTCATTTGACCGTTCAGTAGGAATTTCAGGATCCATTTTCTCAGATGTAATATCTTGAACATCAATTCCTACAGGCAAACCAAGTGCAGCTTGGAACGAATGGCTACTGCTTTGCCTGCCTGATGATCCTTGGCTAATTGAGCGGTGGAAAGACATTTTTTTGCTTGAGGACCTTGCTGAACCAATCCAAACATCAGATTTTTCTGAATCATGTCCATTTACATTCTCTGCATCTCGGTTCACTTCTTGCAGGCGAATGAGCTGGCTATAAGCTCCATCTGGATTCTTTAAGAGCTCTGTATGTGAACCTGGAAACATAAGTAAATGTTAACAATTTGTGTGTCATTATACAAGGTGGCTGGATTTTTGGCTCTTTTGCATCTAAACAAGTGTAGAGAAGTATTCATGGCTCGGTTGTCAACAACTTGATGAAGATGAGCTAAATGATCCTTGGCAAACTTAACTTCTATAGCATCAGTAAATATTTACCTTTTTCGATCATTGATCCTCGATGTATAACAGCGATTGTATCAGCATTTCTAATGGTGCTCAATCGATGAGCAACAATAACAGTAGTACGGTTTGCCATGACTCTATCAAGTGCTTCCTGTACTATCCTTTCTGACTCAGCATCAAGCGCACTTGTAGCTTCATCTAGAAGTAAAATACGAGGATCTTTCAGAATTGCTCTAGCAATGGCAACTCTTTGCTTTTGACCCCCTGATAGCTGAGTTCCATGTTCTCCAACCATGGTGTCAAGACCCTGAAAATTAATGTTTTATCCAACATTTGATCATTTCAGAAGAAGAAAAGCTAATATGAAGTCAAGAAAAGAAGATCCCTAGTTTTTAACACATAAGAAGTGTCTATGAAGTTTGGTGTTTTTGATCAATGATGGAAGCTCCTAAAAGCAGAAATGTTCTTACCTGAGGCAATTTATCTATGAATTTGGCAGCATTAGCCAGTTCTGTTGCAGCTCTGATTTCTTCAACAGTTGCATTATCCTTGCCATACGCTATATTGTCTCTAATGCTTGAAGCAAATAGGACCGGCTCCTGACTCACAAGCCCAATTTTTCCTCTAATCCATTTGAGTTGAAACTCCTTGAGGTTTATTCCATCTATGAGGACTTCACCAGCATTTGGATCGTAAAACCTTTCAATCAAACTAATAACAGTTGACTTTCCACTTCCACTCTCACCAACCAATGCAACAGTTGTTCCTTTCTGGATGAATAGAGAAAACCCACGAAAGATTTGTTCATCTGGTCTGGCTGGATAACTAAAATAAACATCTCTAAACTCAATATCCCCGTGAATATCATCAAGTATCTTTCCTTTGACATCATAAGCATCAATTTCTGGCTTTCGCTTGATCGTCTCAAACATCTTATAAGCAGCAGATTGTCCTGCTGCAAATGCTGTCATGCAAGGTGCTATCTGGCCTAATGAGCTGGAGAATTGGATGAAGATACGTAAGTTCAAAATATGGTGCACATAACTTTTGGAAAAGGAAATCGAGATAATCTGCTCTTACAAATGAGTTCTTGAAATTTTTTAATGTGGCAGAATGCCAAGACGAACCAAACAATTATGTAATGGTTGAACAAAGTTCCTACTTCTACAGATGTTGTGCATCCATATCATCTATGCATTAAAAAAAATGCATAATAATAACTTGAATGAGTGGAGAACATGTTCATATTCATATCTCTTTATCAGTGTTCAGATTAAAGGCTAAGATTTGCTTTGGATGCCATTTTCCTCTTCATTGCACCATTTCTGTGACCGATCATTCAGATTCATGTCATAATTCACGTCAATAAACAAGCTAATAATCACAATTATGAGCATATTAGTTTTCTATGCAAAAAACGATAGCTGCATGGAGACATAATGGCCTCAATATAGAGACTAGCATGTTAGAAAAGGTTGTTAGCACAATGCCAAGAGAGAAAATTCTCGGTGCCTGTTCTTTTAGACCACCTAATAAGGCATATTGTTTCACTATCACCATCAAGCCTGCCACCATACAAGAAGCATGAAACATTATGCAACACTTATGACAGTGTCATAATAAGTATAAACTGCAATTAGCGACACTTACAAGGAGCCAGTGAGGATCGCGAATATCACATTGATGACCTTGCCACCAGTGTAACGCTTTTGCAGTATCAATTTTGCTCCATACCATATTCCCAAGGAATACCCAGCAAACATGAAAAGCATGACAGTTCCAAGGCCTAATCCAGCTACCAAACCCTCTTGAACACTTGCATTGTATGCTCTTACCAAAGACTTATCATACTTCTTTACTGCTTGTCTTTCTCCAGTGAAAGAAGCAACCTGTGTAAGAAGTCAGATTCCATAGGGAAATTTTGTCAGACAATTCTATTTTATCATGCCTTCATCTCTCTAAAACAAGCAAAACTTACTGTCCTAATCGAACCAATCGTCTGCTCAACCACGTTTGCCGCATCTCCATAAGCTGCTTGTCCCCGTGATGCCATCTTGGTCACGACGTTAGCCATCACGCCTCCTGCAATTACCAATGGGGGGATAGTGCACAGCATGACAAGAGTGAGAAGCCACCCTTGAGCAAATGCAATTATGAACCCTCCGAAGAATGTCGATGTCAACTGAATGAATTTGCCCACCTGTGAAAAACAGTGGAAATAAGTTACGACGAAAAAGGATTACACTGACATATCAGTAGATAAAGTTCAAAAACAGTGACTGATGCCATCCGAGGCGAAAATGCAAACATGAAATAAGTACCTTCTCACCCATGGCATCCTGTATATAAACAGTATCGCCAGACATCCTCTCGACGACTTCACCTGTATTTGTTTCCTTGTCAAAGAACGCAATTTCTTGCCTTAGTATGGTTTTCAGGTACAAGTTCCTTATTCTTGCAGACTGTCTTTCCCCGGTAGCCATCCAGCAAGCCACCTCTGACAGAAATCAAAATTTTTCAGCAACTACTGTCATAACGCAACGGTGGAAGTAAATTTTTTGTCATATGTTTGTAGTAATTAAATCATTCTTACGAAGGAAAGATGCGACGCCTGCTCCAATTGCGAGGTAGACAAATTTCAGTGATACCTGAGTGTTATTAAATCATTTCAACGAGTAAGTATAAATCACTATGAAATGTGGGCACCAAGTCATCCTCTTAAGCACCCTAATCTAATTTGCAGTCAACCATTAAAACACGTTAGATATTTCAATTCTTATGATTGAGGAACCAACGTAGATGTGAAGCATTAAGAAGGTAAGCTCTGAGCATGACGATATGCATACCTTGGAAACTTCATCGATCACATCATCTAAATTCGAAGATCCTCCAAAGGACTGGATCAGATTCCCAAATAGAATTGTCATAATAGGTAGGGCAAGCCCGTTTCCCATGGCACCCAGCGATCCCAGGATCATCAAAACTACATCTGTGGAGTCTGCAAATGAGAACAGCTTGTAGAACGGCACAGAGTACTTGGTCTTATCTTGATCCTTGTTGTTCCCCCTGGCCTCCACATCTTGATTCTCCGAAGAACTCGCTGTCGGCTTGTCCGACGCAGAATTGCTACATGATCCCTGTTCTTGAGTCCTCTCAGCATCTGCAACAGTACCAAAATCCTTTTCGCCTACAACACCCATGTCTATCGTTTATAGCCCGGTCTTAACTGGAATAGTAATCTGTGGGCAATACTCCCCTTCTCCCCTGCAACGAGATAGAGAACTCTCTCTCTCGCTCTGCGTCTCTGAGAACAAAAAGGTCCTCATGTTATATTCAGGAGTAGTGGTGAATAAATGGATTCACAAAGTTGACTAGAAGAAAGACGCTCTGCTTTTAACATCAGATCGATAAAGCATGATCTCAACATGTTCGCAGAAAACCTGACACCAATCAAGTATTCCAGAATGATTGATTCAAAACATGAAAACACAAAGATCGATGTTTAGCAATAGAAAATGACGGAAGAAAAACGGAATATTGCAGTGGAGAATAAAAGGGTCCAGAGAGCACAGGGAATAAGATACTCAATCAACCTAAGCAGCAGAAACTGCTTCAGATCAAGAAAAAACAGCAACCAAGATCAACTGGATGATGAAGACTATGAAATCAAGAATCCTCAACCTCCCCACACCAGGCGGGAACAACACACGGTTATCAGAAGAACTCACCTACCCAGACCAAACAGGTCTTTGCCTTCCTCACTAGGGCAGTGGGCTATCAAATATATACACATGCTCCATGCCTCTCGGCTTTGAACAATATGATGTCACGATGGGAGAAGGTTCCCATTGCTTGGGGATCAAGTTTATATTGACAACCTTACACCCATTCATGCAAGCGGTCAAACGTTTCTTGCTCCGCACTTCGAATGGCCCACGTCAATGGCAACTGACAGCATATATGCCATCTTTCTTGATGCTCATTATAGGATCCCCAGCGTTCATATCGGAGAGAAGATTCGCTTGGCGTTGGACATTTAGATTGTTGCATGTGGAGTTTGACCAAACCCTTCGCGGTTTGCGTTGGCTTATGCCTTATATCCTCCCCACGATGGTTTGTCGGCCGACACGCAGTGGACTCCAACCAAACCCTGCAGTCGATCATCTGCCTCTGCTTCCTTTTATCCCTCACTACCTATCTTTTCCATTCTATATGATATATTTCAACAAAGAGCTTCGTGTGGAAGAAGCCATTTCTTTGATGGCATCATCAAGCACCGAATGCTCCATCAGAGGCTCGAAGACGTATACACAGTTTTTTTGGTGCACACAGTGTATAGAATCGCAGAAGAAATCAGCAGTTGACCTGTCCAAAATTAATGCAACAACATAACCTTTTTGAAGCTAAAAACTAAGAACACTTTAGCCACCAACCCCCCAACACACTGCTTAATGGAGCTCGGTGGATCATCAAGCCTTAAAGACGAAGTATGTCGTGTGCCGATCTCTGACTAGCTTTCCAGTATATTATAATTGGTTGGTTGGTGAGAGGATGGTGGATCAAGATCATGAGGTCATCTGCAGCATTGTTTCTCTTTTTGTCCTTCTTATTCCGGTTGTGCAATTATATCTGACCAGCAGTAGACATATATATAGGTTTTTAAATTTTATTATATATATATAGATAATATATATAGGACATATATATATATATATAGGTTTGTGGTCCAGATGTCACAAAAATTTCCATTTCATGTGTCATTATTCCCAAAATTAGACGCGTGGCATATGCGTCATTTGATTTAGTGGTTTGTTTGACCCACGTTTGGTCTTGCTTACTTACAGTGTGCAAATTTGGCTACGTGGCCTTAAATTATTGATCTATCCCGAACCGGCCCCACCGGTTCGTTTCGTTCCCCAATCGATCACACATTTTCAACGGAGGTCAATTATTTTATGATAGGTCAATTAAATGTGTCGTGATCCCCAATAATTATACCATGTTACGTCTTGCTTACCTACGCTATGCAGATTTGTCCGAACCGGACCGGTCCGGTTCGTGGCTTTTCCACCAAACTCGCATGTAATGATGCGATCCACTCGGGTCTTAATTCCGACCGGCCAGGTCTATCTAGAGACCGGAACCAAATTGAACCGGCCAGTCCAATCTTTCACTGTCACCGCAACAGCTGACAACTACGAAACAAGCAGGAAGGAGACGCAGAAGAGGGTCTTCTTTATCTCAGCCATTTTCGACAAGGATTAAGGTCAGTTTCAGTGTTCAATGCGGTGACCCACTCAGGTTTGGAAGCTAGCTATGCCGGCGGCTCTTTTTCTCCCTTCTCTTCCACAGGAGCAAACCTACATGGTGGGCATCTGCCATTGACCAACTCTCTTACTTTTCGAAAGCAGGCTACTTTTCGTGGGTTAGTGGCTTCCTCCCGTGGTAGGAATTCAAATCTGTCTTCATTCACTCGGCCACCGCAAGGAGGAGCTGTCACCGTAGAACTCATGTTGGTGTCCCGTGCAATGATCGCGATGTGTTTGTAAATATGCCGGTCAATTGTGTGGACTGGGATGGGGATCGCTCGCCAGCACTACTTTTGAAGCACTTGATCAAAACGACGGTGGAACCCTAAGCCCAAATCGATGGTTGGTTGGGCTTGGACGTCAATTACGTGGGTTCAACGCCGGCTCGGGTCAACATAACGTTGAGCATACTGAACCCGACTTGAGCTCTCGACTCGAGTTAGCTTAGTAGAATACCGTATAGGACTGACGGTAAAAAATATGAGTGACCTAAAAATAATAATTATAATAGTCATAAGGTAGTAAAATTTTTTATCTAATAAATTTTAACCTATATGAAAATTTTAATGATCTAATACTGTTTTGAAGAGAGGTTTAGCGAAATAGATATATTTGTGAAATAGAATGCTTGAGTCATTATGTTGGGACCTATGGGTTAAGTGACAATCTTATATAGATTTTAGGTAAACATCCAATTGGATTAATGCAACTATCATGACTTAGACATATGCTCGACCTAATTGTATGATAAAGTTTAAAATGAAAAATATTTTTTTTTCCTAATCTCATGAGTAATTTAAATTATCACTAGTTATTATTATCATGAATTTTTTGTATATTTTATGAAACTCTAATCAAGGTTTGCAATACTGTACCGTACCGGTGTTT
Source organism: Musa itinerans (assembly GCA_001649415.1). Classification (NCBI taxonomy): domain Eukaryota; kingdom Viridiplantae; phylum Streptophyta; class Magnoliopsida; order Zingiberales; family Musaceae; genus Musa; species Musa itinerans. The sequence continues at coordinate 61,906 of LVTN01000033.1, forward strand.
CGACCTGAGCTCGATACGGTACGGTACGGGTGTACCGAGCGATACACCCAGGTATACCGAGCACTGTAGTAGTGCTACAGTGCACTGTTACAGTACTATAGTGCTACAGTGGAAACCGGTACGTATCGTCCGGTAACGGACGATCCGCATACCGATAACCTGTCGGACCGGTACGTATCACTTGTACTGGGCGGTACGCTTCGGTACGACAGACCTTGACTCTAACAATGATCATATTAATTAGGGATCCAAAATTTGATGGAGAGATAAAACAAAAGGGTGAAAAAATTTCTATAAAGCATAAAATCAATGATTAATTGTTAAAGCTCATGAAACCATCGAAAGTTAAACCAAAGCGAGAAGATGGAGAACTTTTTGAGTTGTCTTCTTCTTTCTTCCATGACAAGATCTTCTAGTTGTTTTGGTGGGGGAATAATTTTGTCTTCTGCTTCTTTCTTTGTTTTGTTCTTCAAGATTTTAACTACTGTATCGATCATACAATGGCTTTCCTTCCCCCTTTTGATCATTCGTTAATCTTGTTCGACATCACATTGTCATCTCCATTCTATGCCACTGTATCTAAAAACCTATCTCCCTTCTCTTCTCAATGTTCATCACGTTCGATCGTAAACCAAATATACAACAAACAACAAAAGAAAAGAAAAGAAAAGAAACTAATCTCCCGATCGATTAGATCAAAACTCGAAGCAAATACATCGAAAGATGATAAGAAAGACGATCATACCTCCGAGATAAAAGAGACACCACAGATTTCGACCAGCTTCAGATATTAAAACCTCTTAGATGACTATTGCATCACTATTTATCCGCATGGACGTAAAGCAATTTACTATATTTTATACATAATAGGTTTAGAACACCTATGCATAGGCACAATAACCACATATCTACTGTTCTTGGAGTGTTTTAATGATCAAAATATATCATCAAAATAGATGAATTTTTTAGTAGGAAAGGCCACATTTTTAGCTTTCCATGCTCGAACAATATATTCTTGATGTGTTTTTTATCAATTAAGAGCAATAATAGTCCAAGATTCTGCTCATATTAAATGAGAATCTAAAATTGCAACTAGGGATGAACTTTTTTTTTTTTTTTATGTAAAGTGAAAATATTTCTTGACACATATTCTGAAAAATAAAAAGAGATATGCAAATTTCTAATCGAAGTTCATTGTTTTCTTGAAGGGAAAAAAATAAAAAAATGATAATGGAAAGAGCAAAAAGAAAGGGAAAATAAAGTCATTTTAGGGAATCAATCATTGATACAATTAAGATATATAATGAAAGATTAGGAGATGGTTTTAGAATCCAATAGAGCTCTATTGTTAAGAATCTTGTTGAGTTAATGATACTAATTTTCTAGATCTTATTTAATAGTTGAAATTTTATTTTTATTTTAAAGATTTGGATATAATTACCTATAAAGAAAGATTTATGTATAATTATAACACCCAATGTATCGAAAAAGGACAAACTTTTCCGCGGAAAAATATAGAGATTTAATATTCCACAAGGGTTTTTTAGAAAATAAATTCCAAAATAATATAAGGTTTAATATAGTTAATATTAAGGTTGGTGAGAATTTAAATTAATTGAAATGGATTTATAATATTTTTAGATATTAAACTAAGACAGTATAATCTTCATTCAGGAACATTATAATTAATTAGTTTCATGAATTAAAGTATTATAAGTTTATTTTAAAACATTATAATCAGAACTATCTAATACCATTAAATTTTAGTAAAATAATAATTATTTAAAATTTAAGGACTCTCTAAAATAAGAGGGTAATTAGAAAAGAAAACCAAAATATAGGGTTTTTTGGGGAAAAAATAAGGAAAAAAATATATATAAAAGATTATCAAATTATGGATAAAATTAATATTGCCTTTGACATATGCCTTCAATTTCAATTTAGATTCAAGAGCTTGTCAACCAAATAGGTCAACCACATTGACCAATCTTTTCTCTTGTCCAACACTAAATCTCGACTAGATTCTGTCACCCCCAATCCCGGATTCTCCCTAATATCATATTTTATTGTTACTATTGTGTTATTATTATTTACCTATTTATTTATTTCTTTGTTTTATGTGCTCTGCCCGTGCGCGGTGTGCCACCAAACCCTCGGTTCTCCGGCCGCTTGCTCTGCTCGCGCGCGATCGCTCTCCTCGTAAAGGAGAAACGATGGTGGATTTGATCGAGTTCTGTGGCAGCTGCTCGCTGCGGAGGCTTCAAAATCCCGTGTTGGCTCCGGTTCGCTTCAAAAACCCTGCTCGAGCACCTGCGCGCGCACTTGGCTTCCCGCGTCCCGGTGCGGGGAAGGCTCGCGCTCCTCGCCGCTGCGCAATTAATGCGGAGTACGTGGAAGGGGAGGTGTTTTCTGTGACGTCCTCGAGCAAGTCGGATGTGGATTACTTGGGGGAGAGCACAAAAGGGGATCTGAATGTGAATGAGGAGCATCTCGACGCTTTTGGTGAGTTTGCTACTCAACTGTTGCCGTCAGTGTTAGCTGGATTGGTGTATCAACGACCTCTCCGTCGCTTCCGTCGTGCAAAGGGCAGATTTTTCCTATGAATTCTTGGTTTGCTACTCGACCGTGACTGTTTGTTTTAAGGTTAAAGCTACCTGAACTGATATTTGCATTAGTTGAAGTGCAAAAGTTCACTAATTCCCTCATTGTTGGTTGGGTTTAGCTCTTGGGCCTGTGGAGAAATATTTACATGTTGTGCTTAGTAGTCTTACTTCAAGTGTGCCCTATGACTGCTATATAGTTCACCAACCAATCTCAAATTGCAGCTTCTAAACACTTATTTATGGGGGTAATTATTACACGGATTTTGGATTAAGTATTGAGAGATACAGTATCAAGGGCGGTCTGATGATGACTGTGAGTGAATTATTGGGTTTAGAAGGAAGCCGTGACTTGGGGGGGGGGGGGGGTTTGGGGTGTTTTGT
>LVTN01000033.1:64938-283010 GCA_001649415.1 Musa itinerans
GGTGGGGTGGGGGTGGGGGGGGGGGGGGGGATTGTGAATTATGTTACCTTTGATAGTCGACCGTGAATAGTCATGACTATTCAGTTGAGTGAGTCTTGTGAGCATAATTATGAAGGAAAGCTTGTGATTGGAGAGTTAGTTGCTTTTTTTGGTCTTTTTTGTAGGTTTTGATGGTCAAGCTGACTTAGATGGCCTGATTGGAGAGATAGCAAGAATTGAAGCTAAAGAAGCTGAATGCTCACTTAATGCTTTGGGAATTGTGGTATAATTTTACCATCATTTGATCTTGTAGTTATTATGCAACTCATACATACTGGAAACTTATCATGTCTGCTTTACTATGAATTTTTTCCCCTCATAGTTGAGGCTAAAATAAGCATAAAAAGATTTACATTTAGAATGCAGCTGGCTTTTGGCACGTAATATCTGTAACTTTTTAGTACCTTCAGTAGCTCCTGCAAAATGTACAAGGTGAGATATTTTGGCGGAATCCTGTTTGGATCAATTCTACCACACACATTCCTGAATAGTTGTCTTTCAGAGCATCTTATAAGTTATTTCTCTTGCATTCTTTGAAAGGCTATATTATCACCATTCTCTTCATTAATAAATGTTTTACATTCTAGACTTTTTAGTTATTGCATTGTAAGATCTTTATGTGAAATTACATGAGTGTCTCCATTGCATAAGCTTAAACCTCAACCAACACAAAGTTTTTGCTTGCTGTGACCTTTTGGCTATATTGCAAGTTGCTCTTTGCCTAGTTCTGCCTTATTTAATAGTTAAGCACCAATATTAGAGGATTCTCGTTTGGTTCACAGCTGAATTCTTCTCCATGGTGCCTTGTTAAGAGATGCACTTTAAAGCCAGTCATCTGTAGATGATAAGAGGCTCCAAAGATGATCTTTGATGATGATTGTATATGAAAGGAGACCTCCAGCTATTTTATGTGTACTTCTAATCTTGAATTGTGATTTAGCTCACCTAGTATTTCTTTATTTTTGAATGTTATTTTGTAGTTATATGTGTATATTGATTAACTAACTATACAATTGTAGCATTGCAGATCTTATTCTTATATAAAAGAGATATCATATGCTTGACTCGCAACATGGTGGATGCAGGATCCTTTCTCATTAAGAAACTCTCCATGTGGAATTTTCTGCAGCAGGACTTTAAATCTCAGATCAATCAGTGCAATTGGTTATGACATGGACTATACATTAATTCACTATAATGTAATGGTAAGTATCTAGCTACATGTCAGTTTTACCTTAAGACTTTGTTAATGGCAATTCAGTCACTGCCCCTGAAGTCATTCTACTAGCTCAAATTAGAACTTTATGCATACACATGTATTATCTTCTTATGGGATACCCTCATTAGAGCTTAATGGAGGGACAAGATATATTTAAACAACCTACAAATGGGCTCTTATTAGGGTCAAAAGAAACAGAGTGGAGCATAAACCAAATAGGTTTTATTTTCAGTTAATATCTATGGGCACATGTGTTTCAGTTTGCTCATCATACCCATGTTGCTGTAAGGACTTTGCTTCATTTTAGTATCATCACTCTGGTTATAGAGATAGATCTATAATTTAATAGACTGTTTACTAGAACTGTAGAAGAGCCATGCTCAAACATAACTGTTCAACTCTGTGGCAGGGGGTATATCATGACCTTTCTGACAGATAGGTACTATCACATGCCAGTTGGCACAAGGGCATAACACCAACATGCATAGTTCAAAAATTGGCCTGGGCCTTCATCAGAATTGCTAGTAGGACTCAGCATATCATGTTGTGATAACTGTTTTGGTAGGACACATGCCGCCACATGCTTACTGGTGCAAAAGTCCTTGATGATCAGTTAAGCTTGAGCAGCACATGACTTGAGTTCTAACAGGCATTTAGGTACTTGGTCGGATCATTTCGGGTCCACTCATTGGTTGCTAGAACCAACCACTTAAACTAGTCATGTAACTTAAAATTCTTAATATTAAATTGCTTTTGAAGTGTAAATATGCATCACTTACGCTGGTTTAATTGAATCATGACATGTTTTGTTAGTCACTTTGCAGGCTTGGGAAGGGCGTGCATATGATTATGGAATGGCCAACCTAAGAAGCATGGGCTTTCCAGTTGATGGTCTCGAGTTTGATCCAAACATGGTAGTGTTGTTTATGAACATGATGAATATGTGCAACATAACTATCTTGCTATGTTCCATGTAGTAATGTAGATAACCTGTATCTTGATAGATGCAGTCATTTTGGATGAGTATGGTATGAGGAATTTGTTTGACTTTCTGCATCTTTTTTTTTTTTCTTTGCACAGGTTATTAGAGGTCTGGTCATGGATAAAGAAAGAGGAAACTTGGTTAAAGCCGATCGATTTGGTTATGTGAAGAGGGCAATGCATGGTACCAAAATGCTCTCAACACGAGCTATTAGGTGTGTCTGTTGTCTCTTGGTCTTGCAAATTATTCTCTATTTAGTATCAATGTTAGAGAAATTTTATGTTTTTCACTTTTCATCTGTGGTCTAGTGAGATTTACGGGAGAGAACTGGTTGATCTGCGAAAGGAAAGCCGCTGGGAGTTCCTTAACACCCTTTTCTCTGTTTCAGAAGCTGTGATGTTCATGCAGGTTGATTACCATCCTGAAATAGAATCTAGGAACTTCAGGTTCTGGTGAATCCTATTTTTTTTTCTTTTCTTTTAATGGCAAAAGCAACAATTAGTTAATAGGTGTTCTGTTGCCATGTTTAATGAATCAAGTTTTATGCGTTTGTTAGTGGTTTACTTGGACACCATATATTGCTCCCTTTATGGCTGAATTGGCTCACTTTCTCGATGCATTTTCTAGTCCGATGAATAATACTATGTTAATTTTGACTTTTTGGTTCTGCCAAAATGAGAAGGTGACAGTTAATGATTGGCAACAAACTCATAATATACCCATTGGATGTTTGACCTAATGTCTAGAAGTGTCATTTAGTTTATGTATTTCATAGGAAGCTTCAGTAAATTAGAACATCAGCATTTTCTTTTCATCTTGGGAAAAACACATATGAGTGGGGTATCAAGAGACAACTTGGTAAAGAAATTATGGATACATTGTATGACAGGGTAATGCATTTAAATGTCCAATATTATTCCACTGGGTAAGCATCAACATTTTCCTTTAAATATTCTTTCACTGTGTAACCTTCCAATATATGTATGTTTCTTCTATATGTACGATGCAATTGTATATTTTTCAAATTTTTTGCTTATTTATTTGGCCCTTTTTATCCCCTCGGATTATGCTGTGTTGTTATTCAGTTTTCTAATATTTTCCATATTAGAATGCAAAACTGACATTAGTAAGTTTCACTTGCAGATGGTTGACAGATTGGATCAAGGAGCAATGCCAACAGAACTTGGGCCACTTGATTATAAGGGGATCCAGAAGGCAAGAAGCTGCGGCTTATCTAACTATCCTGGGATCTAGTATTATAATTCTAAATATTTCCTTTGGCTTTCAGGCTGTTGCTAAGGCCCTCTTCAGAGCACATGTTGAAGGTCAGCTTAAGGTAATATACCAGCCTATGACCATCACTCATGATCCTTACCAATTGGGTATCTAGCAAGAACATCCAAGTTTCGGGCTGCTACTTTTTTGCAGAGTGAGATAATGGCAGAACCTGAACGATTTGTAGAGCCTGATCCTGAACTTCCTCTGGCTCTTTTAGATCAAAAGGAGGTTGACATATGCACTTTTTATCTCTAAAAACTTTCTTTTTCAATGTACTATTTTTACTAATGAGATTAAGTGGACTTTCTCAGGCTGGTAAGAAATTGTTATTGATTACCAACTCCGACTACCATTATACAAATAAAATGATGCAGCATGCCTTCAATAGGTTTCTTCCTAATGATATGGGTTGGCGAGACCTTTTTGAAATGGTGAGGCAATCACTTCTCGGGACTTTCCACTTTTGTTGAACCAGGCATTGACTTTGATTAATCGTCTTTTTGTATTCTATTGTATTAATATCTTCACATGTGAGTTTCTAATTAATGAGTGCTGTTATTTTGAAGGTTATAGTGTCTGCAAGGAAGCCAGAATTTTTTCAAATGTCTCAACCCTTATATGAGGTTGTAACAAGTGATGGATTAATGCGTCCCTGTTTTAAAACAAAGTCAGGTGATGCAATGTGTAGTCGATAGCTCATTTTCTATTATTTTCAAATGTTCCTTATATTATTTTAGTTTCAATATGAGAAGCAGCAGCTTCATTTGTGTGGAACATCTCTATTCTAGGCGCAATCTTATATGTCTCTTTCACAAGCCCTAAACCAAGTTTATAAGACACAAGATGTGGGGATCCATGCATATGACCTTTTTCCAACATCATGTTCAAACTACTTTAGTATCGTTGTTTCCCCCATGATGAAAGTTCTACTGGGAACAAAACAAGGACCTTAAATCAGATTGGAAGCATGTTATTTATCGTATGTCAAACCTGTCCAAGTCACATAGAGAGTATTGAAGTAGCTCTCCTCAAATTCAAGATAAAGGTATTAATTAGAGTTTTATATGACCTGATTCGTGCTATCTGATAGATTCTATATTTCAGAAATCCACAATGACTGCTTAACCCAGGGAATTATTTCTTATCATACATAGGTGTATTTTTTTCTCAAGAACAATGCTTAGATTATAGGTGCCATTATAGTAGAGAATATTTCTCTTTTTATCAATCATTTCTATTTTCTTAGGCCTTTCATGGTGCAACTGCCATGTGTTGTGGTTTTACTCATAAGTGCATGGTATGATATATATTCTGTACTGATTATGTTCAATCTTTAACTCCATATTTATTTTGAAATCAGATAGTTTTTTAGTTAACTTTATACTTCTCTTTTGACACAACTTACTGTCATGAACATAGCATCTTTATATTTTAATTGCCTTGCAGTGTTCAATACCTTTGATTCCATATTTCTACCGCTGGAACTCTCCTAGATCCATTGTGTTTCAGAGCAACAATACCTGTTCTTTATCTATTTCCGTCAGCTCAAGATGTGACCACAAGTATTAGTGTCCCCGAATTTTGACTTGCTCCACAGTAATAGTCATATGGATCTCGGTCTTGCTTTGTTTTTTCCCTTCGATTTCCTGTTTTTGCTTAAACTTGAAGCTCCTGATCTGCACCTACACCATTCAGTGAATCCTTGAAATTTCCTGATTTATCGGCAGGTTTAGCTTGTTCATGTGGCCGTGCCTAACCTTGAAATTCCTTGAAAGAGTGGAAGAGCTTCATCCAGTTTTTCTTGCATTTGCACCTTGATATGGTGTTTTTTGTCTGTTTTACAACTTTGATTTTTTAGCTGATACTTGCTTTTTTTTATCCTCTTTTCCTGGGTCATCTGCTAGAAAAAATCAGACAATTTATCAAGTTATAATGTTTGTCATACATGCCAATTTGATGAATGCAACTTGGGATATGTTTATAAATGGGTCTCTGCTTGAGGTTCTCACTGACTGTCAATACTTTCATATTGCATAAATATATTGCATAGAACATCCATGTATTAGCTGGAGCATCATTGACTGGGCTGCCTTCTAAAGGGTGGGTCTGCAGTGACATGCTAAAGCTGTTCTCTTGTAATCTAATGACTAGTTTTTGAGTCATGAAAACAAGGATATGCTTACAGAGGTAAGACTATGCATATTGATTCTCTGCAGGTCCTGCATTGCTGGAGCCGTGCTTTTAATCAAACAAATATATCATTACTCATTACATCACAATTCAATTAAAGCCAATAAATTTTGATCTGTAAAAAAATGAAATGAAACTGCAAATAATAACTGCTCTGTTGCCTGGTATATCACAGACCATGAATGAATGCCGCAAGGCTCCTTCAAGACAACCATCCACTGACTGCACAGGAGTGTATTCTTTTCTAATTAATTGAGATAGCTCATTTTTAAATCAACCTAGGAGGCATCTGTGACTGGTAGCAATTTAAAACCTGCAGCATTGTGTTTCTAGTTCTTAGATATTATGGACTTTGACATGTTTCGTTGGTAATATAACTGATAGGTGAACCTTTGGAATTTGGAGCAGTTCCTTATTAAATCCTTTGTTACTGCAGGTGGCTTGTACTCTGGTGGGAGTGCTCAGATGGTAGAGAAATCCCTTGATGTACATGGTGATGAGATCTTATATGTTGGTGATCATATCTATACAGATGTAAGCCAATCAAAAGTTCATTTGAGATGGCGGACAGCATTGATCTGTCGAGAATTAGAAGATGAGGTTGGTTAGCTGGTATCTCGCATCTGTTATATGTTCATTAACACATGGCAATGATCTCTTTCAAGATGGGAAGCTAGCCTGTTGTTGAACTTAACTGACAATTTGGCATCTCTGAGATTCTTATGGTAGCTTGTTCCACTCTATATATAATTGGATCGAATCTTAAGGAAATTTGTCATAGAGGTTAAATGTAGAACTTCACATGGATTCCAAACATCAAAGTAGGACCATTTACAACTCCACCAAAAGCTGTCTCTAACTTTTAATATTATCTACGAAATCCTTGTTTGATTTCTTACTAATACATTGTCATATTCCTGGCTGAAGAATGTTACAAGTTTTTATCAGGTTTCTAGTAGTAGTTGGTACTGTTTGCTTGATTGCTTTTTGGCAAGAATTATTTTATCTCACCAGGTACTATCATATAGTATCGATAAGTTCTTTCCTTTCTTTTTTTCTTCTGATGCAATCACATGGATGATAAGTGGAAATGATGCTAAATGTGCAAGCTGTGGATGGAATCCATGACATCACTGAGAGGAGGCGATGTCACTACCACACGAGCATTCTGACAAAGACAAAGTTTAGTTGAGATATTTCCTTGTAGATTAATATCTCATATTATATGTTTTTTTACTACTATCTTGTGTTTTGACCAAGAAATTGCTAGTGTTGGTTAGAAACTAAGTCTTGCTTTTAACTGGAACTTAGTACATCACTTAGATTGTCTAGCAATGTGCCCTTTGTTTTGGTGGAATCTAGAATATCATTGTATAATTATTCTAAAGATTTATTCAAGTAAAAGATCTTATGAAAATATGTTCATTTTTCTAGTTTTCGGGCTTGATGACTTTGGCATTAATGAAGAGTATATCTTGTCAAATATAAAATATTGATAAATTCTTTTGGGTTTGAATATTCGCTCCCAAATTCATCTTTTATAAGCATTGAAATATTTTGATGATTAAAATGATTATTTAATTTCCATAAAACAACATGATGATTAAGTAATTGCAGAGCCATCATATGATGATTAAAATGAAGATTTTAGTGGTTCTGTTAAGTTGAGAACAGGTGTCAGTTTTCTTCCCATTGATTTGTGCTTTTTTGCAGTATAATGCATTGATCCATAGTCGAAGCCACAAAGAAGAACTAATAGCTCTTATAGAGCAGAAAGAAACAGTAGGAGATCTATTTAATCAGCTACGCCTTGCATTGCAACGCCGAACGAAAGGCCGCCCGGCACAGGTGAACTCAGATGACAGATAACATAAATTTTCTGCAATTTTTCTCTTTCATTATTTTTAATCTAATACATCTATGTGTTTTTTTATTTCTTATATGTTCATAAGTCAAAATTTACTTGATTATATATCTGTTATCGTTAGTCTACTGCTAACATGAATAAAATGAACCTTTTGTCTGAAACAGATAGCTAGAAGGTTCTACCAATAAAAACATGAATCTTTGTTCTACAGGTATAAAAAGTGTCATTGACTTTTCAACAATTAAAGAATTGATAAATGAATACATGACTTTCCAATTTCCTATGTAGTTCTGGAATAAATGTGATGGAATCATGATTAACCAGTAAAATCCTTTGAATAGAAAATTCTTACAGAAATAACAAGTTCTTTTGTTTGTACTTACATAAATTTGACAAAGATTAGCTACTTCTAATCCTGGTGGTACTTCATTCTTGCCTTTTTTTAAGTTTTAAATGACTTTTGCGAAAACAATGTTCTATCATTGGATCTGTGGTGCACAAACCAGTACTTCTGAAAGAATACTCTATTCTTCTTTTTTCATCCACATATAAAGTGACTTCATAAAAAAATAGTGGAACTTGGGTGCATCTAAGTTCTGTGATTCTGAGATTTTGGTTTAATGTTTTGACCATCAAAATTTCACCATTTGTGAGGTTCCTCTTGTCTTGTTTCTTTTCTCAGACTCGTGCTGCAAATAATATGGATGACCAAGAACTGACAGAAAGCATGCAGAAACTGCTGATTCTTATGAAAAGACTAGATCAGAAAATTGCACCAATGTTGGAAGCTGATGGAGAACTCTTTAATAAAAGGTAAAAACGAAGTTTTGCTACCTAATGCGATATGTGAGAAAAAAAAGTGTATCTGTCGTGGACCATGTATAAGCTTGGTCCAGTAGGAGTTTATGATTAGGTGATCTAGCAATGACTAATACATATAATGGGCCTTGGAATGGGTCACCCAGTCCAGCAATGATCAATCTTTTACCTTGCTGTTGTGATTGTATAGCCTGGTATTGTCTGTGCGGTGTTCTCTTTCTTCTCAATGTGGTTTTTACCTGAGACTCTGACCAAAGGTTGTCGTTCATTATTGCTTGCCTTTGGGTGCATTGTGAAGCAAGTGAAGTCTTTCTTCAGATACAAAGTGATAGATACAAAGGTATCAATCAAATGACCTAACCAAATATTTCTGTAGAACTTTGAAGCAGAAATTTAACTAACTTTTTTGAAAAAAAAAAGTCTTTCTTCCTCTATCAATATACACATTTTTTCCCCTCCTTGTCACTTCACCTCTATTTTCTTAACAAAAACCACTTCATATGTGGAATGCTGCAGTCTAAATCCTTGGCTTTGTTTCCTCTTTCCAACAATTCCTGTACATATTTGATTCACCCAGCCCATGCACCTATGTTGGTCAAACGTCATCTGTCGACCTGTTTTGATTTTGGCCATTCTCAGCCATATGAGTGGATGTGTTGGCTACAATTCAGCTAACACTGGTCAATCCCATCTGGTTCATGCTATTGTAATTGCTAGACATCAAATTAGAAGAAGAGATGGATAGAGAAGCTGTAGGACATTGTGGCAGCATGACTATCCTGCAAGGTTTGGGTAGACCAATGAGATGTAATTTTTTTGAAACTTGGCATTTGACTTTTTTCTTCTTTTTTATTTTAGTGTTGACTTTTTGGTCATTCTCGATTTGCTGATCTAATTAGGCTGATCCAATCAATCCTAATTCTAGGTCCCAGGTTCTTTATTTGTTCTTGAATGCTTGTTGCTCTCTGAATTTTTGTTTTTTGTGGATATTAATTTCAAAGCCTCATTCGCTGAAGCTACTTGCTCCTTTCCAGGTGGGGTTATCTCTCACGTGCCGGCTTGTGGGATAAGAGTCATCTTACAAGACAAATTGAAAAGTATGTCATCCTGTACTAGCTTTCTGATTTGCCCATCAACAGACGGGTAGTGAGAATACATGCAACTCTGGTTTGTTTATAATTAATGTATGATTATTTTCAAATGCAGGTATGCAGATATTTATACATCCAGGGTTTCAAATTTTCTCCACTATACACCATTCATGTATTTCCGCTCACAAGAACAGGTGAAAACAGTATTCAAGTTTTTGCTATCCTTTTTATGTTAAAAAATTTGAACTTCTTTTATGGATGCACTAGAAATATCATTTTCCATGACTTTTTTTTGTTATCCCATGGCTACAATTCTTTCTATGCCATTTTAAAAAATTCTGATTTGCAGAAGCATCTGATAAATAATATGATTGCGGGAAGTTTTTTCAAGATTGTTTAGATTTTTTGAAATATTACTAAGGCTGATAAGTTTTCTGGTTGTAAACACAAGGGGTTTAGTGTTACTTCAGGTTTACATGGAACCGGGCTCGACATCTAATCTCTAGTAATATGCCTTGATATTGGTTTAAATCATGACAATAGAAAGGCCAGTATCTTAGTGATCATTCTATATTTTGTGTGGAGAGTTTAAAATAAAATCTGCAATCATCCATGCTGTAAACCTGATGTCATTTGTCATCGGAATTGCAGAGAGGAATGAGGGGTTGACATTGCGTGGTGAAGAGTAGTATTTTCTTGCTTCATTTTGTTTCATATGAATTTGATTGGTTAATAGTATTCTTGTTTTCTGGTTTTAGAATCTCCATTTAATTCAAGAGATCTTGTGGGCATCGAGTGTTCCGAGCGAGCTTTTTGCAAAACTTGAATAACATCACATGCATTAATCATAGCCTATGATTTTAACTATGCATTTGGAACGAATAATTTCTAAACAATAGGGGGAAAAATCTTGGTTTCTTCAAGCCTAACATTGTAGCTGATGCGAATTCATATACTACCTACACTTTAGTCCAATTAAATCTGTTTTTCTTCTTGTATTACAAACTATATTGACATGCAAAACTTTAGTAATATTCATAAATGTGAATCGGTTGTTTACCGTATTCTTGATCGACAAATTAGGAGTTGTGGTATACTACTAGTCTTTTTTTTTTTTGCTCATCATCTGATTTACCATATTGCAGACACTCGCGCACGATTCACTCACATTCTCCTCTACGGGTAGTAACGGAGTTGTAATGGATCATGTGGCGGCCTGACTCAAATCGAAGTTACTTCTATACATTATTTACGTGTGACCATGAAATGTAAGTTGAGGAGTCTAACCTCATATCACAACAATAAAAGAGGTTGGAAATTATCGTTGACTTCTGTACATGCATCCTTACAAGAATGTAAGAATGTGACATTTGGAGAGAAGAAACCTTTGATCCATTCTCACCACTATGCAGTTCTTATGATTATTAGCCATAAGAACTCAACTCTATTTATCTACTAAAGTGGATGCTTTTTCTTGGGGATTCATCCTTGTCTGATTTGATGCACCTCCTCTATTTGCTAAGTGGATTCGAGTCTTGTAGACATTTCTGAAACCAGAGAAATTGCTGAATTGATATTGCAATCTGCAGCATTATAGTCCCATGAAATAGATTTTAGTTTGATCAAGAAAGCAATCTCATGTAAGATAAGATTGCATGCATTATACAGTGATGAGAGATGAGTGACTTCAACTCACCCTCTTTAAGTGGATCAGTTCAAAGCAGTGAACTATCCAATCTCATTATATTAGTGCACCGATACTAGAGAGAGGAACAGAGAGAGATCCCAATGCTGCACCTTTCAACTAGTCCATGAGGGTCATAAGCCAACACAAAAGCACATTGTTTATTAGAAAGAGAGTTAACTCAGGACTCCACAGCATCACAACCTTCACCTCTCTCTCTCTCTCTCTCTCTCTCTCTCTCTCTCTCTCTCACTCACACACACACACACACACACACACGCACACGTCACACACACACACACGAGCTAAGTAGACGACACCCTCACAAGCTAAAACACTTCCGCAGCTCCACTTCCTAGGCAGACAGATTCAGGTCCGAGGCAGCCATGGCCATCCATCACGGTGGAGGAGCACCGCGGTCGCCGCCAGATGCTGCCGGTACCCCCGGCACGGTCCCGAAGCCCGGAATGGCGCCGAGGAATGGTCGTCCAAGGCCGAAGCGAGGAGTTCCGCCGAGGTTGGGCCTCCCCAGGAACCCCCTAAATGATCCAGGAATGTTCTGAGGCTGATAAGCTTTTGGCTCCGCCTCCAGGTTCCTTGCTTCGAGCCCTACAGCAAAGGCGGCAAGGAAGAGAGCAAGAACCAGGACCATCTTAGCAGAAGACCTCTCCATGCTTGCTTCTCTAGTTCTCATGGACTGTGTATGTCACCGCCTGTAGCCCATCTTATAGCGGAGAGGATGCAGGTGACATTTACTTGCACCGACTGGTAACAGCTGAGCTTTTAAGGTCTGCAGTTAAAACAGGTTGATGAAGCAGCTGAGCCTGCCAACGCACGGAGACTGCATCTTCATATAACAATCATCAACCGAGGAGATGAGTTCGGTGGAGTGGTACTAAGAATGGTTAAAGCGAGTCCGATCGAATTACCTACTCCCACCAACTGCTATCAGTTCCCAGGATACTTGCTGCAGCTGCCTTCTTCAGCATAGGAATGCCTCATTCAAGGAGGAGGTGTAAGTTGGTGACATGGTTTCTGTGCAGAGATGGAAGGATCGGAGGCCTCCTGATGTATTCCCATTGCATCTCATTTACATGCAGTTCGTCTACGCATCCCAAGTCCTAAGGGTTTCTTTTACGGCTATCGAGTCCGTCCAGAATGAGACGACGACGACAACTACATTACCACTTTCAAAACAGGCAGTAGTCATGGAGATTTCAATACAGAGATTTTGCTATGTTCTTTATCAAAGCCCAAATGAAGGAAAAAAACACTGACTTGACCATAAGAAAGGTTTTGCAGGTGAAATCCAACATAGTTTTTGTTGGTGAACATATGTACCGTGGTTGATGAGTCAGTACGATCTGATCCACGGGTCAATGTCGGAAGCCTTCTGACATCCGGGCTGGGCGCTGCGGTCGACCGGGCCCTCTCAGCGATGTGTGGATCGGCGTTCCGCAGTTCGGATATAGGTTGGGTCAGCTCGATGTGAGGATGTCGGTCGGTGACTTCTCGGATTAGGACGCTCGTGGATCAGGGGTGGCTTCCTTCCTGCAGTAATGACCTCCGTTGGGTGATGCCCAACGGTGGTCCCTCCGACGAACAAGTCAGTCAAGGGTTTCAAAAAGTCCTCCCTCTCCTCTTTCGGTGTGGGGGTGGAGGTTTTATAGAGTGGTTTATCGTGCCGGATATACCTGTTTTCAGGGGGCAAGATCGTACTCCCGGTAACGTCTGACAGTTGAGTTAGTGTGGCGTGTAGGGCTGGGCCTAGGCAGAACGTTAATGTGCGTCGGGCGATGTTCCGGTCTATTTGACCAGGCTCTGTTAGGCTTACCGTGACGTCCCTGGGGCAAGTGACGTCAGTCCGGGTCTAATCGTCATTATTTCCCTCAACAGTTTTCTATAAGAAGGAAAGGGATAAAGATCTTTTGATATGAGATATTAGCATCACATTTGCGTCTGAAAATTTTCTTCATAAACAATACTCGAAAAATGAGTAATAAATTTATTAAGTTAGGTTGACAATCAAATTCATATTTATTATTTATTATTATTAAATATTAAAAAAAAACATATTAAGTTTTTTTAAAACTTAAATTGTCTTTTGTCATTTTCATCAATTACTCGACTGATTAATTTTTTTTTATATTTTTGAAGATATATTGATATTATTTTGTTTTAATGTACTTATGTTAACTTCATATTTAACATATATTTATAGTGATAATATATATATATATATTTATCCCAATTTGCCCTACTTCTAAATGCCTATCATCACAGCCCTCACAAACCTTATGATGCATCTACGGTGACGATCATCCGGTGCACGGAAACTAAGATACCGGCGGGTTTGCACACCGCGCCCACCTTTCGGTATAAGAATTTTTCCCCCATGTCGGAAACCCTAACCTTTCTATGCGGATTAGCTCGTGAAGGCCGAACTCCGAACCTGACAGCGGCGGCGGCGGCGGAGCCACCCGGCCACTGAACGCCGGAAAGATGCAGATCTTCGTGAAGACCCTTACGGGGAAGACAATCACCCTCGAGGTGGAGTCCTCGGACACCATCGATAACGTCAAGGCCAAGATCCAGGACAAGGAAGGGATCCCGCCGGACCAGCAGCGCCTCATCTTCGCCGGGAAGCAGCTCGAGGACGGCCGCACTCTCGCCGACTACAACATCCAGAAGGAGTCCACCCTCCACCTCGTCCTCCGCCTCCGCGGCGGCGCCAAGAAGCGGAAGAAGAAGACCTACACCAAGCCCAAGAAGATCAAGCACAAGAAGAAGAAGGTCAAGCTCGCCGTGCTCCAGTTCTACAAGGTCGACGACGCTACCGGCAAGGTCACCAGGCTGCGGAAGGAGTGCCCCAACGCGGAGTGCGGCGCCGGCACTTTCATGGCCAACCACTTCGACCGCCACTACTGCGGAAAGTGCGGCCTCACCTACGTCTACCAGAAGTCTCAAGGTGAGTGACCAGTTGCTGTTCTGGGCAAAAAATTAGGTGCAGTATCTGCAAGAAGCCATCTTTCATCTACTTTTAGCTTTGATCGAATGTTTAGCTGATGTTCCGAGGGCAAAACAATCAGTGCCAACCAAATTTTGAGATGGAAACTTTAGATTGCCCCTATGTTTCGGATGATGGATAATAATCTCGTTGTTTTCCGGTTAGACTCTGTGATTGCTTTTTTGATGCATTGGTTATGTTATATTTCCTGGTTGGTTGTTCATTGGTTGAATTGATGCAAGAGTAATTGATGAAAAGGAAACAACTACATCTTTTGCATCAAGTTTTGATATATTTGTCAAAATCATTGTTTATAAGAGATGTAAGACTCTAAAGAGTAAAAGTTTGACTATCTACAAATTAGATTAGATTCAAAGATCATCTTTTCAACAATCAACATGTGGGCTAATCTTTATGATGTTGCAATCAATATTTTGGGAGTGTAATGAATCTCTATGCAAGATATTGCTTTAAGAGAAGCTACAAAAAGCTAATTCGTTACAAGGAAGAAGATATGATATGGAATAGTGTGTTTGATGAAGATTAATCTCAATTGTTATTTACTGCTACTAACCACAATTTAGCAATCCTAACACGGGCTAAACAATGATGCCAAACGATATATATCCAAGAAGAGATCTGCTTGCCCAAACAACAACAGTGCTCCATTTGACGCTATAAGAATGTTTACAGTCGAATGTTTGAATCAAGCAATTAAAAGAAGGAGAACAAAGCAACTACACGATCGAGAATAAGAACAGCCAACAGAGATGCACCAATTCATCCCACTATGTTGCATTTCATCTTTTGGATGTCATATGAAAAGAAAAAGAGTTACATCCTGTAAGAAGGCAAAATAAGATTTCATCAACAGTGAAGAAAGAATCCCCACCTCCCTAAACCTTTCCCAAAAACATAACTGCACCAATCGAAGGAGAAATGAAAAAGTAAATAAACTCTGCCCGCAGATAAAAACCTGGCACTTGGCAGGGCGAACGGATTCAAGAAAAAAAGCTCCTAGATATTGGGGCACTATGGGATGGATGATCATGAATGAGACCAGTAAGGATCAACAGCAAAAGCAATTAGCATGATAACAATCTAGACCACAGTATCATTTCCTTGGTCGCTGACCGTCGGGCGACATACCCTTCTTGTGCAGCCTTGGGCCTTTGAATTCGGTAGACTTTGCCCGGACACTCGTAACCCCAGAGGGAGATTCACCAAGGTCAACCTTGATTTGCATTGATCCAACCTTCACCACGTCAGGGGGGATGAGCTCTAAGCCCATGGTTGTACCTTGCTTGGGATCAACGGAATGCAAACCAGTTTTTATGATAGCATTAGTATCTTTGCCGTCTCCGGATAAGTAGTAGGGTTCAAAATCCGAAGATTCTGAGGAGTGCACGCTGGTCTTCGCCTGTCCCCCACCAGGGCCTGTTTTACCTACACCATTGACATCATTGGGACTAATAAGGTTCCCATCTGGTTTTGGAGATCCTTGAATTTTCTGCTTTGCCTGCATTCCATCCTCTCTTGGAGATACTGCAAAACTTGGTGGTTTAATTTCTGATTTTGGCAGCTGATTCGTCACAAGGCTATGCTGTTTTTCATCCAGTTTTGCAGAATTTACTGCAGGTTCTGACTTGGCATTCCCCATCGGAAACTGAATCTCACTTGAATGCTTTCCATCTGTTCTCTGGGATTTATCAACTGCAACACCTGAATGCTTTCCATCTATTTTTGGAGGCCTAGAAACTGAATCATCTTGCATTTTCTCTCTAGATTTTAATGGCTGTGCTGCTGCATCATCAGTTTGATATTCCACTGCTTGGGAAATATGCACCACAGCACTTGAATGGTTTTCACCTACTCTAGGAGGGTGGTCAGCTTTCCCATCAGGTCCACTCCGAGCAACAACTGCAGGAACATGAAGAGAAGCAGTGTAGCTCCTCCCAAAATGTCTAATTTTGTCTTCCATCATCTTTTCTTGCCGCACTTCATAAAACATGAAGTCATCAAGTATCGATGTTCTCAGCAAACTAGTCTTAAAAATACTCAGCATATTAATGCCTGCGCTGTATGGTATCTGAATGCATAAACTACATCAGCAATCTCATATAATCAAAACAATGATCTCAGTAAATGAAAACAAACGTGAGTATGATTGCTGAAAGAAATAGATTTGTGCAAACCATATTGCATAACCACCTAAAAACTATTCTAAGCAGAAATAAACTTGTGATGAAGCAAAATCCCTTCATCAATCTTGGCATAATAGACTAACATCCCCAAAATTGCATATTATGAAATGCATCAAAAAGGGGCAAATAAGTACTGATGCAATGTGTGGAAGTGTAAGGTTACAGCTGAAACTGCAATTCATCGTATAAAAATACACTAGATAGTTAAAGAACCCATTGAAATTTCCAACAGAGGAACTACAAACAAACATCAGCTAGATTTACAACCCTAACCTATCAACAAAATCAGAACTTTCAGTTCCAAGAACAAGAAAAATGCACTAAGAGTATATTTATATACATGGAGCTTAAATGCAAGAACTGCATCCTATATATGAACACTATAAGAACATTGTCCACAGGTGAAAAAAAGGCACCACACATTATATGTTCATCTTGGGCTTTTTGCATGGCTTAAGCAAAGCGTGAAAGTAGCAACAAACCATACTTCCTCAAGTCTATTCCATCCTTATCATAGTGTGGGATAAAAGAAAATATTTTAGTACTAAGCTTGAATTAAGTTTGCCCATGCTTCTGAAAATGATCAATTGTACTAAGAAGCCATTCCATTTATAACTATGCCATACTTCTGCTTAATGGAAAGAATTTCTTGTAAAGTGTGAAAAACACTTATTTCAGTGTGGACATATGAAAGAAACATACAAGTCAATCTAGACAATTATCATAATATCCTAAGTATTCACCACCTAAAAGGCTAAAACAATACATTTGTTTGGAAGCAGTATATAGGGAGGCATTACTGTTCCTATAAACATTATCTTCCTAGCAGATACATAACCTGAAATTTTTATGTCAACAATATGGAAGCTACCGAGTAAAACATACCTCTTGTGTGTCTCTGCTATTAGTTACAGGTTTATTTTCATTGTTCTCTAGTATGATGTGCCGGAGACTAGCATTTGATACATCCTTGATCACATGCCACTTCACAGGGAAGCTGCCAGACCATTTATCTTGCTGCCAAAAATCCATATCCTTGTCAAAATCAACAGGGCCAACCATCTCAGCAAGACCACAAAACTGCCCACTTGCATTGACCTGATGCAAATTTTTTTTCTGTCAGAACAGGTCATCAAATAATTTACAAAAATGGGAAGGACAACTCAAAAGCAGAAATGTTTGAGAGAAAAATCACCCACGGAATAGAAAAGAAAGACAGGGCACTTTCTTGATTTTCCTGCATATTTTCTTTGAGCATCTTCATATGCACTATTAAGCCTCTTGTTGCCATTAGGGGTACTTGACCATACATTATATTTGATACTCTTATGCACATCATCCTCACTGTAAGATTTGATCACAAAGAACTTTGCATCTGGATAGTTGACAGGGAAGTCATCCTTATTATAATCATCAGGGCTGATAATAATGCATCCTCCTTGAACATCACTAGCACTTATTTGAGATAGACCAGCTAACTCAACACCTGATGAGGTCGACTGATCCTTTAACCTGTTTTTACTTTCCTTATTCTGTTCCCCTAAAACATAAGGGTGTCTGCCGCCATCTGTAACATCGTCTTTAGATTGGAGTCGTCGTCTCTGCTCATCCTGACTGGCCCACCCAAAAACATTTGGCTGCCGATTTGTTAAGCCTCTGTAGGATGGTCCAGCAACTGTACCATGACTCTGTCCAAAAAGAAATCCTTCCATGTGAAAATTGATATGTTAATCAAATTGGATCACAAGAACATACAGCCTGATAGATTAACAGATTGATATGCAAGATATTTTAGAACATCAAAGTAACAAGCAATCGAAGAGCATAGCAGGATTAGCAACCATGAACATTAAAGAATAAAATACACATTGATAATGTAGAAAAATATGTCATCGTCAGCATCAAGTATACAACACCTCAAAAAATTATTCAACAGGAAATTGTGGTCCCCCGAAAAGAAGGCTCAAATAAGGGCAGCCATTACAGAAAATCATGACAGACACCCATAGATATAATAGATATAATAGCAGTACAACATTCCAAAATTTATATAGCTTTAAAAATACCTGATGCCGATTAGTGCCACTAACATGCATCATAGATTCATGCGATGAAGACTGATTACTTGGTTGAATGTTAAACTGCGATCCCTCTGATGGTTTAAATGCTGCTAGATTCTTATGTAGTGGCTGAGAAGTATCAAACATCACTGATGGACTCATTGAAGTTGCCAGTTGAGAAGCAGCAGCTCCACTAACAGATGCTTGTGTTGGAACTTTTGTGCTTGCATTAGCAGGTCTAGTAGCCACTGATGTACTGGTACCGAACAGAAATGGATCCATTGATCTACTAGTCACAAAATCAGAACTAGGTTGAACAATAACTGGAATATATGCAGGTGAAGAAATTGGGGGTTGGTATGAGGGACTACTCAGATACTGTTGTGTTCCTAAAAATGAACCATCTAGACCTGTAACAGCACCAGGTACATAAGACGTATATTGGTTGAAGGGAGACTGAGCATATACATAGCCAGGGGAGTAATACACATAAGGCAAACTTTCAGCTTGCAGACCCTGCCAAAAGAAAATCAAATTACAAGCTAATTGATGGTAAAAAAAAAACATTTTTTTTCTCATAAAGAAAAACTTAAACTTACCATGTAATGAAGATCTTGTCCATCTAACCCAAAATTGCCATGGCGGTCACCCCATTCACCAGGTGATTCATATGCTGGATGGATATATTTAACATATCAGACAGAGTTGTTCAAAAGGTCCGCACTTAAGTAGCAGGTACAACCTGCAAACACACGACTTACCAGGACAAAGATAGCCATAATGGTTGGCAGCAGGATAGTTTGGTCTTCGGTCAAAAGTATATTCTGGATGCAGTTCATTACCCATAAACTCTGTGCCAGCCAGTGGAGGAATCATAGTGGCATTTGGAATGGTCCCAACACCAGGCATCTAAAATCCAAATGAGATGATGAGCCCTCACTAGTGTTGATACCTAATATGACTACAAATATTCTATGTAATTGTGATGTCCTAAAGAATAAGAAGTGCTATCATGGAACAAAGAAATACCAAATAACAAAAAGTTCTTACAGATAATCCTGAACTTTTTCTTAGAACCACCACACAAAAAATTTGAACATTTAATAACTCATGATTGGCAAATATGAACCATGACCACTCAGGATCTTCCCATTTTGTGCAGTTATAACAAGGGAAATTGTAAATACAAACTATTCAACAACAAGAATACCATGTACGTTTCTGTGCTTCCAGTATCAGAACCAGGATGCATCTTCTCTCCAGAACAACTGTCCCTGGAGAAGGCAAAGAAAAGAATGAAAATGCATACATCTATTATTACCTAGGTTACCAAGATATGCAAGAATCAAGTGTATTGAAGAAGCCAAAAACGAAATACACTATATTTTCTGATGTCAACTGATACAACAAGCCTGCCAATACACTTGGAAACAGCTAGCAAAATGTCTCAGTGCAATTTACGAATTCAATTTAAAATCTTTATAAAGAAGCCGCATAAGCCCTCCCATGTTCAATTTCTACACACTGTTGGGTACTAGAGAAGGTTCCAACCAATCAACTTGAACAGAGCATAACAAAGAAAAGGTTGTAAAGGAATACATACAGAGAGAGAGAGAGAGAGAGAGAGAGAGAGAGAGAGAGAGATAAAGGAAAATCGACAAGTAGGATAGAAGCTACAAAATTCAACTGCTAACATCGGCCAATTAAATGCACGCGACCATAGCCTTAAACATAATTCTACTGTGATATGGGAGCAAAACCCTAAAAAATAACCTAAAAACCCCGTGAAATCTTACAGAGGGCACCAAAACCCCGTGGCAGAGCACATAAGAAAGGTCAAAGATGGGGCCTTTACGGCGTAGAGATGATTGCACGATTCCGTGAAGAGGAAAAGAAGGGAACTAACCAGAAACGGGAAAGCGAAACCAATCTCAAGACATCGACGACCGGTCGAGCACCGTAAGGGGGACAAGGAGACGGAGGATGAGGGGAGAAATGGGCTTCTCGATTACGGCAGCAATCTCCAGCACCATAACTCGGCCAAATTCTGGTGCAGAGATGCGCCTCGCAGAAACCTTAACCCTAGATCGGAGGAGACTCGCGCATTGGAGAGGTAAAGCGAAAAGGGGCAGCGAAGGCTCCCATTAAAAAAGGCAGCTTTACGAGACGCAGCGAGGAAAGCGTTGTTGAGAGCCTTTGTAGAACCCTTAAAATACCAAATGTATCCCTAACTCCCTCTATTAAATGTAAATTAGTACCGTCTTGAGATGCAACAACGAGTCAAATGTAAGGGTAATATAGGAATCATAAAAGAAGGAACCAAAATAGGGAAGTTTCTGGGCATCGGCGGGGTTCCATCTGGAAGATACACCAATCTCAAAGCACGATGGCCTCGTCGATTTAGGATGATGATCACACGTTGCCAATAAAAATTTTGGATTAATTTTATTATTTATCGTCATCGAACCATCATAACTCTGGTCAATTTAGGACTTGAAGTAGCCATTAAGTCAATCAAGGGAGAACGCATCATTAAGATTAATATATGGATGAATGCACCTGTCAAAATATGATAATATATTACATTAAATTAATAGAGGATATGCTATGTACTATAAAAAAAGTTAAAGGGCAATTGGGTCATTTTAAAGGCTGCAAGAATAGAAATGCGGTAGTCCAGTGGGGAGTTCTTACCGGTTAAGAAACCCACCCCTCCCAGCAGCTCGCGGAAGGAACGAGATGGATCGGGTGCAGGTGATCCCTCTCTCCCACCAACGAAGAACCCTAATCGCGTCCCTCCCATCCTCTCAGTCTCTGTCGTCAATGGATGTCACCAATTCGCAGTCTCCATGCCGCCGCTGGCATTCCCCAATCTGTTATTTTCGTGTCAGATCTTCCAAGGGTTGTTTGCTCTCTTGGAGTGCCGGTGAATAAAGACGAGATCTTTCTCTACACTTAATTGAGAAAGACAAGTTGGATTCTTGACCATAGATCTCGTCTTTTGTGCCGTAGATTTTAGTTCATTTCGGCTCCTTTTGATTACTGCTTGATATTGTTCTGTGACATGGGCTTCTGTTTGCAGCCTTCGGGGGAGAATTATGCCAATCCTAGAACTTGCTTCTTCCATGTTCTCTTTAAGGTGTGTTCTTGGGCGTCGTATACTTCTATTTTGTTCCTGGGGTTTTGTCAGATCCAAGTTGTAATTTGTGTAGCTTTGATGTTGATAGGCTGCAGCTCTGGCTTTCTACGTACTCTCGGCGCTCTTTGTTAGTAGTTTTGTGATCATATTTGTGGTCACCGTCTTCCTTGCGGCTCTCGATTTCTGGGTCGTCAAGAATGTCAGTGGTAGGATTTTGGTTGGGCTGAGGTGGTGGAATGAGATTGATGAGCAAGGAGAGAGCGTGTGGAAGTTCGAATGCCTGGATCAGGAGGTTCTCACCTTCTCTACTTATCTTTAGATTTGTTTGGTAGATCAATTTACCGGGTACGATGTGAATTCCATCTCTTTTACGTCTGATTCTCTATTTTTCCCAGTCTCTTGCACGTATGAATAAGAAGGATTCGTGGCTTTTTTGGTGGACTCTGTATCTCACGGTACGCCATCTAATTCATGCTATTAATACAGATCTCTTGATTATGACCAATCTTTGACTGGGAATATAGCTATCATGCTTTTTATGTTGGTTTGTAGTTTCCATCATTTCTTAGTCACATGTTCTTATGAATGCTAAACAGGTACTATTTGCGATCGATTCTTCTAGCTTTATAGAAGAGTTTTAGGAACTAGAAATCTAACAATTGATGAACAGTCTAAGAATATGTTCCACTCTCAGCTATCATGATAACCGTATGCTTGCTTTACATCCATGTTATATGCTACTGTCAACATCTTTGCTTGACTATTATTTATTGATTCAGAGAACACAGATGTTCATCTTTATACATAGGCTTTAATGGTGCAGAGACACATATGAAAGCATGTGACTGACTATCTATGGCTTAGTCTAAACATAAGTGTGGAAAAAAAGGTTGGAAACTAAGAAGAAAAATAGTCATGTGTCTCTATATTCAAATCACAAAACATTTATAGTAATATATGTTCTTTCTGACCGTAGATGCTCTTCCCCATAGTATTATGGTAGAAAAAATTTAGATCACTTGCTGTGGAACAGATTTCAGTTAAGAGAGGACTGATATGTCTTGAACGAGCATGTGAAAAGGCTGTAGCAAGATGGAACACCAGTGATAAGATGTCTGGAATGATGGTAGCAAGTCCTAGGATCATTTCCTTTCAGGTTTGACTGTAAGTTTCCTTCAAAACAGCTAATAAATTACTGCAGCAAGGATCATTGAATCACTCCAGCAGTCCATTATAACTAAAAAGAAGCAGCAAACAATGGGTTAGATCATCTTCAAATAAGCTGATTAATATAGCCCATAACAAATTAAAATCAGAACCAAAATTCTATGAACTTGATATTACATCAAATCTAAGTTAAATCCTAGCTAAAATTCAAACTAATCATTAATGATTAAAATCTCAGTTTGATACTGCTTTCAACACGTCGTCAGACTGGTATGGTACTGTTATACTGGGTTGAATTATAACCTATACTGCCTGCTTTCATTGAGAAAAAAAAAAATTGTACACCAGTTGGTACATTGTATGGTCCAGTGTCGATTCTTGGTCGAACTGCTGGATATTAGTCTGTCTGTTCTGGTCCAACCAGTATTTCAAAACCTGCCAACAATCTTAAATGAATTTCTATCACTGATCGGTATGCCTCCAGCCTCTCCATTCAGGGAAATGAGTACGTTCAGAATATCTTAGAATCACCTGTCATGGATATCCACATGTGTATTTTTCAGACAGGTGATGTGTATATCCATAGTTTTGCTACCTTTCAAAGTTATTCTGCTTGTACAATTTACCCTACCCTATTTATTCACTTTTCCATCTGGGAAGGCATGGTTCGATTTAATATTTCAGCATTCTTTTCTCACTGTCACTGTTGTTTTTACTGTTTTCTCTCTATTGCTAAACCTTCAGTTGTTTTCTCTCAATCAGTATCTGCATAGCTATAAAAGATATGTTAATTGATTGGTAATAGTTAAATCATTGATATATTATACATTAATTGATTTTCAGAAGTTAAATCATATACATTAATTGATATGCAGAAGTTAAATTATTGATTTATTATTAAGTTGAATTTTTTAATTTTCCTAAATTCATGAAATGCAGGCTGTTTCTTGGATTTTCCTTGGGATATTCTCACTTATAAGGTTTCAGGCAGATTATCTACTAGTTGTAGGAGTTTGTTTAAGCCTCAGCATTGCAAATATTGTTGGCTTCACTAAATGCCGTAAAGGTACACATTTTATGTGATTCTATTTGATTATTTCATTGTCTTTTCTAGCATGCTTTTGATTATGAACCCAAATTGCTCAAACACGTAGCCTTTGATGTCACCATGAGATTTTTGATGATGCACGACCCATTAGGTAAGTTAAACCTTAGACGATAAGTTTAACATTCCATTGGCTTATTTATCTCCTTGTTATTTTGAGTTATAAAATGTTACAAAATTGCTGCCAAATTGAAATGACTTAACATGTTTTTATTTCTTAAGAGAAGTTTCATCAAAGAGCCATAGTCAAACTTCATTAGCATCGGAGTATGTCTTTCAGTATTCACATTAGTTTTCTCATGATTTCAGGATAAAGGAGATTACTATTTCTGTTCTCTTCTACAGTAGCCTTTTTTGCTTTCCTATTCTAAAACATGTGAAATCTGTTTTTCTTCATGGGAAACTTAAACAAGGGATTCTACGAAGTAATTATTTGCTTTCTTTTGACTTTTACCTCAGTTGTTCCTCTTCTGTGTTCCAGATGCCAAGAAACAGATCCAACAATTTGCTACCAAGACTATTGCATCACAATTCACATCTTCATTACTGTCGGCATTCAGTGTTGTCTGAGATGGGCAAATGAAGAGAGGATATGGTGTAAATTAATATCTGTGGTTTTTACTTTTGAGAAGAAGCAATTTCATCTTCTTTTTCTCTTTGACTTTGTGGGATGTCTTCCCACCCTAAAAGAAAAAAGAAAAACTTTGTAGACATAAGAAAACTTTCCGGTCTGTCTGTATCTTAGTTTCCTGCATTGTCTGAGGTATTTTCTTTGTCGAGTCTGCACTACAACTGTCCACTTTGAGAATGAAGGAAAAATATATATATATGAGATGATTATAATTCTGACTGGGAAACTTTTCCAGACTTCATGATTGTCACATAATTGCATTGCCTGTCTGCAGCCTAAAGTGAGATGAATCTGCTACAGCCTTCAAAGAACTACTTTTACTAGAAACGCATGCCAATTAGTAAAAAGAGGTGCCACTGCACTTGGAAAACCTAACAACCCACTTTCTCTCAGCTTCCTCGCCTCATTGTTTGCTCAGCAATTAAAGGCAAAGGTGTAGTGGGAAATGTAAAGGATAGCTCTTCTTCCACACTTCACTTTCTCTTACTTCAGTACTATGATTCCATTGATCAAACTATTGAGCTTGTCATAACTCTTGCCTACTGTTTCAATAACATGCTTCAGTAGAGAAATCTCTCCTGAAGCATCGGAGGGATGTTGGAAATCTTGGTCTCCTGCATTATTAGCATCTCATTTTCTAATGAGGACTTAACTAAGCAATCATATCATGTTTTAGTCCTTTTGCAAATGTTATCTTATCTTAAAAAAAGCTTGTCTTCCCTTTCCTAAGCTATGCTACACTTGTAAGAGAACTGAAAGGAAAAGCGTTTTGTAAGCTTAACACTACAAAATTTAATTTGATTCTTAACTATTCCAAACAAATTTCTAGGTTTTTGTTGTTCTTTCCATTTGAGATTAGCTCAACTTATATACCAGTAAAAATATACAATGTATTCCATGAACAACAGGTCAAATAAACATCAAAGAAACTTGATGTATGATAACCACATTACTGCCAATCTGGTTCTAATTCCTTGCTCATTCAAGCTACAGCATCTATTCAGCATGTCAAATAAACTGTAAGCCAAACAAGAATGATTCATTTGAAATGCAGTACAAGAAACAGAAATCTATCTGACCAGGAAAAATCTTCTTCTTGTGAAGTTGAGAATCCATAACACTTGATTCAGTACAACTCAAGCAGCACCAGAGAGTCATCACCTAACTCATGTTTGGTATGTTACCATGTTGACTTGAAATCTTGAGAGTTCAACTCTGAAGAAAAAAGCTGATATCAAATCATAAGTTGAAATCGATGCCAAAAGGAATTTGCTGGCTTGATCCGAACATTTTACACTCGAACATGAATTTTATTGGATTAAAATCAATCATCCTCGTCATGATCCAGCAATTGTCAAGTTGGTGGCCGATGCATTTGAAGTCTAAAGACTATAGGCAAAGGTAGAATTAAAGAAGCATTATCTGCATGATGATGTTTGGGTCAAAGACGCTTCATAGCAATGTTGACGATTCCATTGGAATTAATCACTATCAAACGTACCTTCTTTTCTCAATTTCTACTCAATCGTCTCATAGTTTTCCTCCAATAGAAAAGTTCAAAGTCCTCTCCACCATTACATGCGAACAAAGAAAGGATTGTGTGGCTTTCATGGAAGACCATGTTTGGACTTCCAGGAATTAGAGGAAGAGAGAAGCCTCTTCTAGAATGTTTAGACTAATCTGATGACGATGATGCTAATTTAATTGAACTTTGCAGTCTAATTAAGATGTTTGATGCCACACTTCTTTCTCCTTAGAATTCATCTTATTGGAGAACAAAAATCAGACACAAAGGTTGTCCTTCAACTGATTTCTCTGTATCGATAAGGTTTCGAAATTGTTATGAACAATTAGAGTAGCTAAACTTCTGAAGTTGACAAGAATTGGACAGTCAACAAATCGATGTGAGTATGTATACCTTTGAAAGGGATTGGTTGCATAATTTCTTATCATGTGAATTGTTTCTTTGCTTGAGTTATGGACTTCATATGTTCTGTTCATCCTGAGTACTTTAGGCCCTAATGATCTATTGACAGATCCAAGCATAAGAAAGGAAGTGTTTCAATGCATACTTGGCTGCTTGAAAGAGTTGTGGAAGAGAAACTGTTGTAGTGAGAGTGTCAAAGTGATTGATTTTAGGTCTCCTTCATAATATTTGAAGGGCTCTAAAGCTACCTATGCATCAGAAGATAAAAAAAGAAGAAGTCATCTTTGTAGCCAAACCAGTAGTTCAAGCAACATGAAGTGTTGCATCAGTCACATGTATCTGTTCTCTCATTGATTTTGTTTGCTTTGGATCTTCTTCATCTTTGTCCAAGCTCTGTGCATGGGTCAAACATATCCAACTCACCACTTTGACACTCTCACTATCCACAGCTTCTAGACTGTCAAACCCCATGAGGAGTAGCAAGCAGCCATTTTGTTTTGTTCTGCAAGAAGGTGGCAATCCACCCCATGCCATTTAGCAGCATACAAAAGAATAGACGATGAGATGGACCAGTGGTTCATGTCAGTCAAACTAAGACCATCTTGTTTCATCCTCAGCTCTTGGCATCAGGTCAAAACCGGGGTTTACTCTTCTCATCTCATCATGAACCTCTTCTTCAGGCTTTAGAGAGCTTAAACTAGTCTTGTTACTCCACACCACCCTCTATAAATGCCCAATGCCACTCATTCCATCTCTTAAGCTCTCAGCACTTCTCTCTCTCTCTCTCTCTCAGGCTCTCCTTCATGGGGCTCAATGGAAGGGCTCGTTGCTCTGCCACACCAACAAGGGAGCACGAGATGGACTTGAGAAAAGGTCCCTGGACTGTGGAAGAAGACCTTGTGCTGATGAACTATATTGGAAGCCATGGCGAGGGCAAGTGGAACTCACTTGCCCGCTGTGCAGGTAGCCAATTCATGCTTTGTCTTGATCCATTCCGATCATGGTGAATCACTCTGTTCTTTATCTGGTAATCATACTTGGTCCTGTTACAGGTCTCAGAAGAACGGGCAAGAGCTGTCGGCTTCGATGGCTGAACTATCTCCGCCCGGATGTCCGCCGCGGTAACATCACTCCCGAAGAGCAACTCCTCATCCTCGAGCTTCACTCTCGTTGGGGAAACCGGTGAGTGATCTCGACGAAGATCTCTCGGTGATGATGCTCTCCTTTGCAGCTTAGCCCTGAACATAGTCCCACGCCATCGTCTCGTAGGTGGTCGAAGATAGCGCAGCGGTTGCCGGGGCGGACCGACAACGAGATCAAGAACTACTGGAGAACGAGAGTGCAAAAGCACGCGAGGCAACTCCGGTGCGACGTCAACAGCAAGCAGTTCAAGGACGTCATGAGGTACCTGTGGATGCCTCGGCTGGTCGAGAGGATCCGGGCGGCTTCCGGCAGCTCCGCCACCTGCGTGCATCAGAATGTTGCAGCTCCATCGACTCGCGAATGGCCCGCAGAGGGAAGTCTTGAGCTTGGTCAAGCGAAGACCAGCCCGGACGACTCCGAGATGCAGCTCTCGTCGGCTTCAGAGTCCGACGACTGCTTCGCCAACAGCATGCAGGGATGTGAGAATGGAAGTGATGATTGGTTTCAGGAAGCAGACTTCACTGCTTGTTGGCCGCAGCCTCTGCCAAGTCCTGGAGTTTGTGCTGATGACTTGGGGTCGCTGGATTTCGATGTGTGTGGATGGGAGGAGAGCTTGTGGAGTATGGAAGACGTTCGAGGAGAATGAAGCAAAGGGAAGATAGAAGAATGCGTTGGGAAATCTTAATTCCTCCCCCCATTTTCTCCTCTAATTAAGGAACTGTATCTGATTCTTTCAGAATAATGGACTAATTATTCTCTCTAAATTTGGATGTGTCTAAATCTCATATAATACTTTAAATTTCTTCAAAGGTAAAAAAGAATTGCTGCAAGTGAGTGTCTTACACTGCTGAGCACAATTGTTTCTGTGGCACAGCAGATGAAAACACAGCAAAATTGTCTCTGATATCAACCAAGCAGATGAGAGATAGAGAGAGAAACAATCCACAGTTTTTAAACAAATACTGCCAGGATGAATCCATGACAGAGTTTTCCAAAGTAGACTAAGTACATGCAGATTGTTGGATTTGGAATGAAGCTTATTCAAAGGTAAGTGGAGGTCTCCATCCTATTTCACTGTGCCATCAAAGGAATTATTTGCACACTCTCTACATTTCCTATCTATCCATCCATCTCCTTTCTTTTCTTTTGCCTACTTATGTCAATAGTGCTTCTCATGGAGCAAAGCTGCAAGTAGTTCTTGCAAATTTGCAGGGCTATCTACTTGTATTCTGCAATTAAAATCTTGCATCATATTCTCCTGAGCTTTTCATTTTTTGGTCACAGGAGCACTTCACTAAATCTGTCCATGGCCAAGAAACCTATCAATTTCATAGTGACTGGCTTTGACTTGAAGTAACCCAAAATTATAATATAATGACTCACTTTGGAAACTGAAACTATGATTCTAGATGATATGACTCTGCACCAATTAGTCAAAATGCAAACAAGGAAAGTTTTGGCTGCTAATTTTCCTCTAAAACTCCTAAAGTCCTCCACATGTCACTGAATAATGAAGTCTTATCTAGAATGTTGAACATGTCATAAAAGTACTGATCTTGGCATGCCATACTGACATCACTATGTCACAAAAGCACTTTTTTTAAGTTTGATTGTTCATCACATTCACATTGGATGATATTATATACATACATAAGCTATGTATTATATCACTATGGGCCATACTGCTTCTTCTACCCAATCATTGGTTACCCCATCATAATGTATTCAAAAAAGCTTGAGGATTGCTTCTTTTCTTTTTGGATGACCCAATTAATGCCCTACATTTCCAGCCAATTGCACTTGTAATAATTTCTTGTACCATTTGGTGAACATTGTTGAGTGCACGTGCTTGGAAGACACCGGCTCGAATTTGCACGTGCCATCCGGTCCGGTCCGGTCCGGTTCGTAGCTTGTGTTCTTGATGGGCTGAGTCCAGTGTTTTGATGGGCCGGCCCATATAACTAGAACTCTCTGGAAACTTCCTGAGCTCCGCGTACATGTACTTGCGCGCCATGTGGGATTGGAGCCCATCCCACCTGCGGCCACGAATTCAAATCTCCCTTACGATGGCATTCCCGTAAATCCTTGCCGCCCCAACCCAACCCCACCGCACGCTTCCGATCTCCCCCTTCGCTATATAAACCTCCTCCCGGAACACCACCACCACTTCCTTTTACTTCATTCGTTTTTACGAAGCTTTCCATTTCATTCCTTCGCTTTCCAGCTCTCGCTCTCTCTCGTCCTGGTCCGCGTGCCCTCACTCGCCACCTTCGATCATCGCCATCCGCTGCCCGCCGGCGCCGATCCCGACCGTCCGTTTCATGGCCTATGCGTTACCCGGCGAGAGGAGGATCACCGTGCCGCCACCCCCGCCGCCCGTCTGTCTGGTCGACCCCGGAACCCTAATCCTTCCACCGCCGCCGCCTGTGGCTTACCTGGTGCCCCTCGGCGCCGTCCCGCGCCGCCCTGGCCTTCAGGGCGCCGTCTTCGTTCAGAACCCGGTACTGGTCCCGAGGAATCACAGCCTCGCCTCCCCTCCTGTGATCCTGCGCTTGAATCCCGCGTTCTTGATGCAGATGGATGAGCAGAGGACGCGATCCCTTCTTCAGGTCCGGATCGCTTGCTGTTGCCTTTTCTCCTTTTCTAACTCTTCCCTGATTTTGCCCTAATTTCGTTTCATATTATTTTATGTGAATTCTTTTTGTTGCAGTTTATGGCTCAAGAGGGTCTTGAGCCATCTCCGGAAGAGGAGATGAAGAGGAAAACTGCGATCGATCAGCTTAAACAGGTTTGAGGATTTTGCAATATCACTTCTTTGGAAAAATAGTTGTCATGGGACGAGCGTGTGATGGATAGTTTATCAAACTAAACATGTTGTTTTTGTTCTTGTCGTCGTCATAGGTGTCAGATTCGGTTGTGCTCCTTTCCTATTATGGAGTTGTTTGTTGGAGTATAACATGGTCATAAGAATCTCAATTTTGAGCCTAATTGTTGTGATGTTTTAAGACACAGGAACTCTATGGTTAGATATATAATAGGTCCCGGTGTGTTGGTGGGTTTTGGTTCTTTGTTTTTATCGATTACATATTTCTTGAACACATTCGTTATGAGAGCCTTCCTATGTATAACATTTCTTTCATGCAAGGAAAATTAACATGATGGTCTTGTATCCACTAACAGATAGTTCTGGCATGGATAAAGAAGGTTGCTTGGCAGCGTCGTCTGCCAAAGGATGTAATTGCCGATGCAGGTGCAACTGTTCTTACATATGGTTCATATGGTTTAGGGGTAAGTATGGTTGGTTTTGACTCCAGAAGTTAGAATGTGTATTATTTGCTAATATCATAGCTTTTGTCCTTACAACATTCTAGATTCTTGTCATTGACCATTTGGAATTCCCTAACAAAAGCTTTATTGCTTCAGGTGCATGGACCTGAATCCGACATTGATGCACTGTGTGTTGGTCCTTATTTTGCGACTTTGGAAGTGAGTTATATCTCATGTCCAATTGCTTGCTGTTTTTCTTTGTTTTGAAAGGGATATTGTTTTTGAAATGCTCATGTATGCATTGCAGGAGGACTTTTTCATTGTTCTGCACTCGATGCTAGAGAGCCAGACAGAAGTTTCAGAAATTCACTGTGTCAAGAGTGCCAAAGTTCCATTAATGCGCTTTAAATTCAATGGAATTTCCATTGATTTTCCATATGCTCGGATTCCAGCTATTTCTGTTCCTGAAGTATGTATATTGTAGTAGATCCATAATTGCTCATTTTGGTTTGCATGGGTTATTTTCAAGTTAAAAAAATTTCCGGTGTTTGTAATCCTACACATGTTTAAGCAATCCATGATACTGCTTGGGAAAATTGTAAGATGTTTTAATTATCTGTTGTTGTTTGAATCATGCACATGAGGTTTACCTTTCTACATAATATCTAACATTGCTAAAATATTATTAAGTATTATGATCCAAATATTCTGGACATTTTCTTGCGAAATTGGGTGCAAATTTAAATGTATTGTTGTGTACATCATGCAATTTTTTGTCTACCATTCTACGTAATGAGACACATGTTTAGAATATGATCAAGTGTATGGATTCATTATGCTTCTGGACTATGCTTTTGAAACTAGGTATCATGATGATTACAGTAAGTGGAAGTTGTTGTTTTGAAAGCTCCTCAATAATGGTTGCCACTGTTCAAATTGCAGTCTGTAAATGTTTTTGATCCCTCCTTGTTGGCACAACTTGATGATACTAGTTGGAGAAGCCTCTCTGGAGTACGTGGTAATAAACGCATCCTTCAGTTAGTGCCAAATTTGAAGGTACTTTTGTTTCAAAATGACCAGTTTTTAAAAGTTAAAGTCTTTCTTATAACATTTTTTAGGCCATTTCTTATCGATCTTCTTTAATTCAGTTTTATAATATTTGCAATTTGAAGTTTCTGCACATATATTCATGTGTTAGTTGAGTCCTTACCTCAGCATTGTGCTTTTCACTTTATGACAAATGGGGATCAGGGCCATTCTGATTTTAGGGTGTGGGTCTCATAAAGACTTGTATAAACAATTAGTCTAAGAAATGAAAGTCTAAGGTTTATTTGGAAGCTGAAAAACATGTAAACATCCAACTGGAATTCAATTGTTTCAGATAACCTTTTATCACACATGATATTTTGGTTAATGAATGAACCTGCAGTGTTCTTAAATACTGAGTATTGTTGTCACAAATGAATTCTTGGAACTGGGTAAGTATGGTTATCTGATACATCTTTGTCATCAACAATTGTTATTACTTGTATATCTTAGGCATTTTAGGATATAAAGCAGGATATCTTCAAATTTTAAATATCCATGTGGAATTGATGCTCTCTATATGGAATAAATGATATCAGGATCAGTCTGATGGGAGAATTGAGGTTGTGGGAAAATTGAATTAGAAGCAAGAATAAATGAAAAACAAATACCATTAGATTGTCATAAAATAAGATCCGACTGGTCATGCCTTTATACCTTATTTACATAGATATTTTTATAATTAATATTTTTTATCTTGGTCATTTTCAAACTCGAAATAATTATCCAGACCTTCTGCCTGATCTGCAGCAGCGTAACAGTTATTTCATAAACTTAATGGTACTTTTGCTATTTTAACAATACTTTGATTTTGTAAATACTTCATTCAATACAATGTTTTCAGAAGACTTGTCCAATAATATTATCAATTTATTCATCTATTTGTTTCTCAACTAGACATATCTTTTATTTT
Organism: Musa itinerans; assembly: GCA_001649415.1. NCBI lineage: Eukaryota > Viridiplantae > Streptophyta > Magnoliopsida > Zingiberales > Musaceae > Musa > Musa itinerans. The sequence continues at coordinate 97,757 of LVTN01000033.1, forward strand.
TTTTCTTGATATGCTTATCGATACTTGAATGAAAGATTTAAATCTTGATTCGGTACCCCGATTTTGCTAACTGGTTGAATTGGTAGGGTTCTGATATACCAAGCTATACACCAGCCCATTCCACCTGATTTAACTAAAAAATTAATAAAAATTTGGATACCAATTGGTACCAACTGTATGGTTCGGTATTGGTCCTTGGTTCAGATCAATAAATACAAGTAGCAACTGGTATGTGGTTCCTTGCTTGAATTGTTATAGAACATGATCAGTCTTAGAGGCAAAAAATGTGTGGGCACACACAAAAAAAGAACAAAAACTCATCTGACATGTTTTCAGAAAAGAAGAAATTTATAATTTCTAAATTACGCTCCCACAAACATAGATCAGTTTAGAAGCCTTGAATGCTTATCTTGTTGTGCATGTCTGCTTTATCATTTTCATATAGATGTTGTTTTGTGGATTAACTTTTCTTGTGAGTTTGATGCACAGAACTTCCAGTCCATGTTACGATGTGTTAAATTATGGGCAAGAAGGCGTGGTGTTTACTCCCATGTATGATCTTTTCCACTTTGTTTTATCTGCAAATTCTTCTAGACAATTTATCATGTCTAAAGTACTACTTGTAAGTTCTCTACCTTGTTTCCTCTGCAGTTATTTGGTTTCTTTGGAGGAATCCATTTGGCAATACTTGCAGCTTATGTTTGTCAGAGATACCCTAATGCTAGTGCCAGTGCTCTCTTATGTCTTTTCTTTGAGACATTTTCGAAATGGCCCTGGCCTGAGCCAGTAGTTTTAAACGATCCATCAATACAATATAGGCATCCTGATGGGCGCTCAGTCATGCCTATTATGATGCCTTGTAGCCCATTCGAATGGTGTCACTCCAATATCACGAGAAGCACCTACAAAAAAATTGTTTCTGAATTCCAGCATGGATATGTCTTGACTAGGGTAAGAGTTTCTCTTTAGCCTGTGAATTCAATTTTACATATCTAACAATTGGTGGCTTAATTATGTATACTTTTGATCAGGAAACTACAGAATGCAATATGCTAATGCCGACCTTGTGTATATTGCATGCTTTTAGGAAGTGTTCTGTTTTTGCTATTAATTCTTTCATGTTGTGATTGCTTTTTATTCCTTATCTATCTTTAGCCCATGAGTTACTTGTGTTAATTATGTTAAATATAGCTTTCTTGAGTTCTAAGATTTATGGAATCTTCAGGGACGCACAAGTTTTTTTTATTTGAGGATTGATGTTTGAGAGTTAAGATTTTGTTATCTTCAGTTTTTTAAAGAAGAAACTAGAAAAGTGGGCGATCAGTTCACCTAGATTAGATAAATATAATTACAAGAACTGTTGGTTTTGTTAGAACTTTTATGAGCATGATAAATGCTATCACTTGATTCTTGAGGAGACAAATGTGCTTTTTGATAAAATAAACATCCATTTTACTCTTGTAGATAGGGTCAAGATGGCCACAAGGGGCTTGCTAATAAAGCAAGTCATGCTGACTAGGCTGAAATTCCATTTGAGCCAAGTTTGTGGTAGAACGATCCTCAGCCCAGCAATAGCCCATGGCTTTGGCTAGGTTGTAGAATCTAGAAACTTGGGCTTGGCACTACCCCACAAAGCCAAACACTCAGCATAAGTTGGTTCACTACTTCTCATACCAAATTGGTTAACTTAATTAGAAAACTCCTCTGGGTTTGTTAATGCGTATTCTAGGTACATCCTCAATTCTGCACAATTTGAGCATCATTGAGTTGTGATGTGACAGAGTTGATTTTGCATGACTATGTGGCATCCCAAGCTACTCCTATTAGCATTGTCATGGCAGAAGAAAAATAAAGAAATATGGGTTTATCTCTTCCACGATTGCTAAGTATCAGCACAATCTCAAATGTGCCTTCAGTTGGCCTAAACTTGTGTATTGGTCATGATGCATTTGCTGCTTGGGGGATATCGATGTGTATTCTTGGTTAATTTGAAAGTACAATTATTCTGTTTTTTTTCATATGAAGTTTTAAGTTCCTGCATACCACAATTCACATTGGCGTATTTCATGGTTTTTCAAGAACATGCTGTAACCATAGGTTGTTGATTTGCTTCATGAGAATCTTCATTTAGTTGTTCACTTCATCTGCTAAATTGATCACATCATATCATTAAACTAATTAATCGACCATTTTTTTTCTTTTTTACTTGGATTTCATGGCAAAAAAGCCTTTGCAATGCTAAATAACTTTTTGTTGGTCCATGTTAAGTCTCATTTTACCTGTTTGCGGGATATTTTGCTCTCTATTTGAGTTTTGGAATCAAAGTTTTAACGATGTATTAGCACTTTGAATACTGCAGTTCTATGTAAGTACAGTAAAAAGATGCTATATGTGTTCAGGGATGATTGTTAACACATGTTCAAGGTTATCATTAATAAATTATGGTTAGTAGTGAAAGAGTTTTATGTAGTACTCTCATCATGAACACTTGAGTTTTGGTTAAATGTATGTAATATGCTTAAAATCTAATTGGTTGTTTGATTCCTTTATTTGTATGGTTCCACATGCAATCTTGCATGTGACATGACAGTTGCTTGTCGTATGGGCACATCTCATCGATTTCCTGATGGATATCTTAATATTTCAGGGCATTCATAATCAATCATCTTTAAGTACAAATTTTGATTAATTAGATTAGTTTATATGCTCTCAGTTGCAGGATCCTGGTAGGATGGAATTCAGGTGGAATAATCTATTTGAAGCATATCCATATACCACCATACACACTCACTTTCTGCAGATTTTGCTTACTGCTGATAATGACGATGAACTACAAGAGTGGGTAGGATGGGTGAAGTCACGCATCCGTGGTCTACTACTTAAGGTTTTTATTGCTTACTTATTTTTCTCTCACAACCCCTGGATGCTTTGATGACTTCAGTTTTTTTTGCTTTCTTTGTTTGTCATTTTAACCTGTTTCTTTCTTTGATGACTTCAGTTAGAGATGGTACAGGAATATTGCGACCCGAATCCTACAGAAAATGTCGATCACAATATAACTGAGCCAAACATTGTATTCTACTGGGGTCTGTCACCCAAAGGGAACACCATAAATATTGGCTCTCTGAAAAAGGATTTCATGAAGAGTATTAATACAGATCAATTTGCTGATGAGAACCGTACTCATTGTAAGCTGGCTTTGTCAATTGTACAATACTCTCAGCTTCCCAAAAGTTTGCGGCTTGATGCTGGTAGTGCAAAAGGGTCAAAACCATGTGGGAAGAAATTAGATAACAATTACTTACCGAAGCCAGTTTACTCACAGTATCTGCCACAGTATTTTGTGGGTTATGATGTGGCTAACGAACAGCACCGAGCTGCTGCTGGCTAGAACTATGTAGCAGCTCGGTGTTGTGGCAAAGATGCACCAGCATTAGATTGTGTATTGCAGCTCCGGAAGAAGTGATTCTGCATTCACACTTTTGTTTCTGCACTGGTTTGGTTGGTCGAACAACTTCAATGTGTTTGTGAAGGGATTTGAAGAGCAGTCTACCTGTTGCCATTGTTTTGCTTGTAAAGAAAGGGAAGACACCGGGGCATTATATCTCACATTATTTTGTGATGTTATCTATATTACACATTATTTTGTGAAAAGTTTAGGCATATGATAAGACAAGGTCATGTTGCACTAAATGGAGAACTGCACCTCGGCGATGCAACCAACTGGGTGTGTGTATGTCAACCTTTTCTCTCAATTCTCGCATGTGCTCGCAAATATTACAGGTTGGTTTCCGTTGATTTGTGTTTGACATATTGTAATAGTTTCAGATGTTGTTTATATAATTCTTAACATTCTGCTACTATTAACATATGTCATCACAATAATGACTGGATGCAGCCATCTTCTGGGAAATATTACCTGTAGGACACACATAATGACGGAGTCTGTGAAAGGAAGCTACTTTATGGTTGGATGTAGAACTGGGTTGAAGGTTCACATTGTTCAATGTGCATTGCAGGGTGAGACCAGCCACAGGGTTGTATAATCTGTGGAGATGGCCTTGGCCTTGGAAGTTGACTAAATTGTATCTTGTAGTATTATACAAGAGAGAAAAAGAGGCAAAACCTGTGTTGGTTGTGTATTTGTTTTCTGCTTTGACTCGAGTAGTAAATGACATTGTTGTTATTGCAATTTGAAATGTGTATATGCAATTAAACTTTTCTCTGTTATAATTGGATTTATAATTATAATTGCAGTATTTTGCACTGGGCAGGTTGGATATCAATTAGATTTGGGAGGCCACTGCTTCATAGCTCGTTTTGCGTTTCGATCAGCTGGGTTTTCTTTCAGGTCTAGAGACACCTCGTCCTTGTTATCCTGTAACTTTTTCTTCATTTGGTCGTCCAAGTTTTATCCATGCCTGTCTTGCATTACTTGTCTCGATTCTCCTCGAGTAAGATGTTTATATGTTATTATTGTTGGTAAGTATCATCTTATACTCTTTACATTCTGATTTTTATATTTTAAAAATTTATATTGACATTTGTATACTTACGAAATTAAAATATTTAAGTTTATTTATTTTAATATCATTAGTTTTATCAACAAAAATATAAAAATAAAGGATAAAAAGATAATTTTAATATTCTAGTTTGTGATGATGAATGATATCGGTGGTAGCAGGTAGTGGTGTTGTTGGGGTCCATGAATGATTGTTGTGGATGAAAATAACAGTAGCGAGAGATAAGGGACGTTTTGCATTTGCGTCAATGTTGATGTAGTTGCGGAACGATCCTTTTATCGTTCTGTATTTCTGTCAATATTGACACAATTGTCAAGTAGTGAAAAGTCGTCAATGCAAATGTTGAGTGAAATTGCTTTGCACTTGCGTCAATATCGATGCAGTTATCGAGCAATATCGTTAGGTATTTGTATCAATATCGATATAGATACAAAGCAATACTCATCACTCGTCGTGACTCTCCTCAACACCCACTCGCGTTCCCTAGCGATAAACAACATGATATCATTATTTATCATCATTAATTGAAATATTAAAATTATATTTTTATTGATTTGCTGTTCTTTTAGTTCGACTAGTGAACCAGTAAAATTAAGTTTAAATATATGATTTTTTAGTTCAATTTGATGACTAACATGAGAATACAATAATAATATTTAGAAATATAAAATAATCATAAAAAATGTTGTATTATATAAAAGTGGTGGAGCAATCAAATCTGATCCATTGTGAAAAACAAGGCTAATAATAGAAAAAGATACAGTGTTGTGAATCAAAGTGCATTGGTAAAAAAAAAATTGTTTAGGCTTTTATAGATGATATTTTTGTTTTTATTTTTTTCTCGATGATATCTTTTTTTACTTCAAATGTCGTAAATACCTCTCATCACTATTTATCAGTCGTCGCCTTTGTCCTATCACGAGGCTTCATCGCTTTCTCGTTGCTACCACCACAAGGCCTCACCGTGATGAATGCTCTTCCCTTCTACTTTGCTGTCTTCGTCTCATCGTGAGGACTTGCTTCCCCTCTAAGAGGCCCCATTGTAATGACATCCTACCCCTCTGTTATTTCACATATGGTAAAGAGGCTATCGACAATAGTGATGAGGAGACAATGGTGGGCCTCCTTTCCCTCCATTGCTTTTGCACCTGATAAGGAGGCCGCCATCAACGGTGACAAGCAGACAACGATGAGCCTCCTTTCCCTTTTGTTATTTCTACCCTACTACTTTCGCACCCAGTAACGAGGTCGTCACCATTGGCAACGAGAAGACGATCAATGATAGCGAAATTGAGATTGATGATGAGGTGACTGTTGCCGTCGTTGGTGGCCATGACGTCACGGTTGAGCTCCTGCTCGATGAGATCTAAGCGTCGAAGGGCGAGCAATCCAACCTCTAGCAAGAATGGTCGAACCTCCTCAGCGACCTCTCCAGACGTCCTTAGATTGATTTGTCAACCCCAAGTCGACAACCATACAAACTCCTAATTGGCAACCACGTATCATTTTACAAATCACGTTGATGAATCCATACCATATGTCAAAAGTCTCCTAATTAGGAAAACCATCTGGCATGCCTGAGTCGATCGACACTACCACAGTATCTCCCAGATTTGATTTTAAACATGAATGAATGAATGCACATAGACAATTACATTCATGACAAAAGATGGCTGTCAAAAATACCATAGTGAGTGACGATATGGATAGATTCCAAACCATAGATTTGTAGCCACCGTTAAGATTGTCAAAATGCTGTCTTAGCAACTTCATAATGGAATTACCAGCCATGCAGATACCAAATCAGGTTTCCTTACTAAAACTAAACAAAATTATGCTTGAAAATTAAAGGCAGGCAGACAGCTGTGGTGATCAAAGCCGGAAACTCATTCGACATAAAATCTCACCCTCATACGGGATGACGTCGAGAAATCTACCTATACGACCTTCACTTCTCTTATACAAGCAATCACAGCATGCTTATAGATGGAAGGAACATGATTCGATGACCTGCAGCATGCATGATCGATCACCAGCCTGTACATACACTCCTACGGCACGTATCGACAATTATTCCACGTCCTGCCTCCCTAATATAAAGTGTCAGAATCTTAAATCAACTACACAGTCCAAGAAAAGATGGAAGTGATCTCACTCATTCTACCTACCTTATTCCATGTCTTCCTGCTACTTCCTCACGTCAACGCAGCTGCACCCATCTCAAAGACCATCACGGTCAACAAAAATGGCGGCGCGGACTTTTCGTCGATCCAAGCCGCCGTAAATTCGATCCCCGACGACAACAACCAGTGGATTAAGGTGCAGGTTGCAGCTGGAGTCTACAGGTCTCCATCCATCCTCACCGACGCTCTCATTCCCTTACACCTCCTCTACCTCACCGCCGTTCCCCTCTCGATGCAGTGAGAAGGTGAACGTCAGCTTTAAGGGCTTCATCCTCCTACAAGGGGAGGGGGCGCAGCAGACGTCGATCGAATGGGGAGGCTACAACGGGGACGCCGCCGGCCATGACACTGCAACCAGTGCCACCTTCGCTACCTACGGAGCCAACTTCGTCGCGAGAGACATCACATTCAAGGTTTCCCACTCCTATCACCGTCATCCGACTCTGGTGTTCCTTCATGGCATGGATCTTGCATGTTGCAGAACACGTACACTGGCAATACGAGGGAGCAGGCGGTGGCGGTGTTGGTGGCGGGAGACAAGTCTTCCTTCTACGACTGCAGGTTCATTAGCATCCAAGACACGCTATGCGATGAGACGGGACGACACTACATCAAGGACTGCTACATCGAGGGTGCCATCGACTTCATATGGGGAATCGGCCAGTCTATCTATGAGGTAATAATCTATCTAGTAAGTTGATCACTCACGGCAAGTTCTTCAAGTGTCGCATCATACAGGGATGCACTATATCGACGGTGAACATACCCGAACAACCGGGATACATCACAGCCCACGGACGACAAACCCCTTGGGATCCGAGTGGGTTCGTCTTCAAGTCATGCAACATCACGGGAACCGGGAAAACCTATTTGGGGAGAGCATGGAAACACCACGCCAGGGTGCTCTTCTACCGGACCTCCATGTCCGACATTGTTGTCCCTGCCGGGTGGGATGTTTGGCACCAGAGCGGTCGTGAGTAAGTCTAGACACCCACTGTATGTAGGATAGAATGAGAGTTTGAGATCAAGAGCAGGGCTGATTAGGGTTTGTTTTCATGGCAGGAACGACATCACCTTTGCTGAATCAGGGTGCACGGGACCAGGATCAAATCTCACAGGGCGCATCTCCTGGTCGAAGAAGCTCGGTGATGCTGAGCTGCAGCAGTTAACCTCCATGTCATTTATCGATAATGAAGGGTGGCTTGCTGCACAACCATGGGCGTAGTCAACATCGGTGCCATGATTGTTTTCAGAGTAGCAGAAGCCTGCTGGTCTCTTCTTGATGATGATGGAAAGTGAGTCACCGGACATCAACTAGGATATAGTTTTAATAGATCACTGCTAAAACGTTGATCTACTAATTATTGACCAACCTAAAAGAGTAATCACTGGAGCGTTAAGACAAACACATGGTGTGCTACTGCAACTACAACACAAGCCTGGGCCGTACTGGGCTAAAGATGAAGCTGGAGTGATGAGGCTGTGTGCTGCCGCAACAAAAAGCCTTGGCTACGCATGTACTGGGCCAAAAGCCCAAGGATGCGATAACGAGCATTAAAACAAACATAAGGTGTGCCAGTGAAAGGAAAAGGCCTGGCCGCGCATGTAGCGGGCCGAAAGCCTGGGTCACGCGCCTCGACCAGGCCGCGTCTACGATTCACCGAGGATGAACGAGTAGTGATGATGAGCATTAAGACAAACACAAGGTGTGCAGCTAATGCAGACAGTGACCGGCCACTCACCAAGCAAACAAGCATCATCGGAAATGACGTAGAGAGGGGAAGGGGCGAGATTCTTATTCTCGCTGTCAAACCACCGCTCCACCCGCCATCAGCATCGCTCGCTCATGCACAGAGACGGCTGCCTGCCCGCTGTCGACCAACAGTCGGAGGGCGTCCCGTCCGTCACACGAAAGACTTTTGCCGTCGCCAGTCTCGAATCGACAGCGCGTCGCCTTTATTTCCCCATCCATCAATCAATCCATCAAATCCATCCGTCGACGTCGGTCTCCACGTCCCATCCGGCCGTCCACCGCGTCGCCCGCCCTCTTTTTGGCAACATCAAAGCGCCCGATTCGCTGCCCAGGTTTCCCGAATCGGTAAAATCCCAGGCCCCACCCGCCACGTCCGATAAAAATATCCATAAAATTATTCATTTCCATGGAAATAAATCTGAACTTTTTTAAAAGAGTCAACATCTCTTTATATCCTCCACACAAATCAGATGATAGAGCCGTCGCTGGGTCCCACCGGGGCGGTGGGCTGGACCCCACCCGGCACATGCTATTGGTACTCTTGATTTGACCTGGCCAGGTTAACCGGGTTCGAGCTTGGAGGCGTGCGAGAACCTGCTCCTTAATTTCAACTACGACGTCAGATTACAAAGGTGCTGCAGAAGACGAACACAATATTCGAGCTCTTAGAGCTGCCACACCTGAATGCTTAATCGTTCATAGGACCATTCTCCTTTCTTTGTTTGCTGTGGCAGTTCTACGTATCGTTTGCAGTGCTGTGTGGCTCTGATGTAGACGCCGCGGCGATCTCATGCATGGGTGGGTTGCTGCTGCTGCCACACCTGAATAGAAATCGGAGGAAAGCGATGAAGTGACGGTGGTGATGGAGTTATTGGTTCGAGGTTTACAAGTTACGAGGTAAGCGAGATCGCGGAAACCGAAGCGCAAAGCTCCGATGCATATAATATATGTGTGTGTAATGTATACTGCATCCCAAAGTCCAAAGAACATCCACTCGATGTGGGCGCCGAGTAGAGTTCCCCGTGACTTACGCTGTTCCCCCCTGCGCTGCCTTGTTTTGCTCTCCTTTTTGCCTTGTTTTGCGCCCCCACCTCAGCGTCCGAGACTGGCAGAGCAGCAGGAGTCATGGCAGACCTCGTTCCGCCACCACCGCCACCAGCACCACCACCACCGCCAGCAGCAGCGTAGTCGCGACGTAGTACTCTCTCGTTAGATTCCGTGCGTCTCACGAGACCGCCTCACGCCTCCCTTGGCTTTGTTCGCTTGCTCGCTTCCCTCCCCTCCCACCTTTCTCCCTTTTCTCTTCCTTTCCGAGAAAGCAACAGCTTTTATTACTGGCCAGCGAGCGGGGGAAGGCAAGCGCGTGCGCCCGTGAAAAGCCGCTTTCTGCTCGGTCTCCCGTTGACCGCACTCTCGTCTCTCTCACGTGACTCGCACGTGCTCTAATCCGTCGATAGCTTGTTCGTTTTTCTCATATAATTGCCATAATAATTATTGTGTATTATTTATTTAGAATGATAAAATAGAATGGTAATTATGTGATATTGACCAGACCCGATCCAATTTATTGCCAGCTCGGATGTGTTGTCAGCCTCACAGCTAGCTTAATCGCATGAATAATCGATCTATTATGAGGTGCAATTAGGCCAAATTCCAACATGTAAAATCCAGCCACTGTAGTTGATTCAATATGGGTGAGGACGTGGATCTGTCAACACATGTGACGGATGTGTCACTATCCATGTCACAAATAAAATTATCTGTCAATACATGATGTCTCTTTCTTCTTCTTCTTCTTCTTCTTCCTCCTGCTCCAAGAAAAGCTACAGCTTCTAGTTTCATTTCATGCAAGTCTCTTTCTTCTTCCTCCTCCTCCTCCTCCGAGGAAAAGGAAAGCTACAGCTTCCCCACTTTCCAAGACCCAAATCTTAAAGCAAGTTGAGAAAATAAGCACATCCATGTCCCCCATTCCACCTTATTAAGTGGAGAGACATCTTTTGATTGAAAGCTTCTTTTATCACTCCATCCATCAATCCCAATGACCACATAAGAAAAAGAATACAAAAAAAAATGTCATCCGAGTTAGATCAACTGATCAAGACAAAAGGTTGGGTTTTAATCCCATCTCCTCAAGTCTCCCTCATTGACTTGAACAATCTGAGGCTAGTTTTCTTTGTTTATCGGCTTTCATTGGGACCTCGAAAGCCATGGTGGTGATCGTTCTATGTCGAGCACAGTCGAGGGATGGTGGCGAGGAGCAGTAGGGAGGAGGAAATGGGAAGAATAATGAAACCCGAGTAGCCGTGTTGGGAACCCCTCCGTGACCGAAGCCCGAGAAACACAGCTCCCATCATTTCCCAGAGCTCGATGTCCCCACTCCCCATCATTTTCAGTTGGACAAATTTAAAGATAGGGACGGAGGAGGGTGACAGCAACTGAAGAGCAGGACATTGAAAGGTTTGTGACACCTCACACATTCCCATTCACTCCACGCTACCCCACGCACACTCTCTCTCTCTCTCTCTCTCACTCTCACTCTTTTCAAAGCCTCGCCGCCCCCCCCCCCCCCCCCCCCTCGCCCCCGACCACCACGACCGCCCCCTCCAGCCTTAGCCCTCCTCCGGTCTCTCCTTCTGGGCACCTTGTGCATTGTTTGTGTTGTGGCAGTAGCAGTCACTCTCCCATGATATTACATCACCTCCTGTTAATTTTCTTTTCTTGTCTTTCAATTTCCTTCTTCCTTTTTTCCTCACTTGTAACAGTCTCACTATCAGCTGGTGAGCTCGTTCGTTGGCACAGTATGTTTGGACAGGAAGGCAGCCATCCCATCTTTTCTTGTCTTTCAGTCTCGGAGAGTCGATAGCTCACCTCATGCCCTCTTTGACCCTTACTTTCTTTCCTTGTTTCTCACTCCACCGCCGGGTAATCAGGACCAGCGTCTTGAGGTTGGGAGGAGTGTAGCGCTTGCTGTGTTCGGTAGAAGGGGAGGGATGGGATCGTTGGGTATGGAGGTGGTGAAGGGGAGGAAGGCCATGTGGCTCTACCCGAGGGTGACCGGCTTCAACCCCCCTGAGAGATGGGGGCACTCGGCTTGCTTCTTCCAAGGGGTCGTGTACATTTTTGGAGTGAGTATGCGGTGGAACCTTCACTTCTCTGTTTTGCTCTCCGTTTCTGATGCTTCTCTGTGGCTTGCAGGATCGAAAACCTTTTATGAACGACTTATTTGGAAGTTTTAGTAGCAACCTCTGTGCTTCATACTTCAGCAATAGTGATTTATTGTTTGACTTCCACCCTATTTTGTCATGCCCATTTTGTGGATCTTGTACTTCGCGTTTTTCTTGTATCCTGCTCATTGTGTACGAGCGAGTTGAGCATGGCGTTCTTCAGTTTTCTCCTACTTTTATGTCATTCATTTTGCTCTTCTTTTTGCCTTTCCTTCTTCACAAGTGATTCAAAGTTTGGGCTTCTGTTTCTGTTTGTGCTTTACCTGTGTTATATACTTTAGATGGCATATGTAGTATATGGCAAAGTTTGGGTGTATGGAGGATCTATTGTACATCTTGATGAATCCTGGGAATCTATGATTTTTGTATGTGGATCTAGCAAGGATATTGTAATATCCCAAGATAATCTCATACCACAGGCATAACTACTCCAGTTTTCTCTGTAGAATAATATATCATCCATTAATGTCATCTTGATTCAAGTTCAATCAATTCCAACTTATTCTGAAGCGTAGATTAGTGTCTCTCAGCATGTATTTGGGTAGGTCTAAATCGTAACAAAGTTGAGTCGTTCCTTATTTTAGGCTTTTGATTGGGTTTTTTGCCAATGAGCTGAAGATTAATGCCTGAAAGGGGAGAGACTGACAGTCTACCATAGGAATCAGAATTGGTTGATTGTGTCAATTTCTTTCAAGAAATTGTTCTTTAGAGTCCATAATATTTTGGGGCTTGACTTGGCCTAGAAGACTAGTGATTTCTGACATTGCTTCCTAATCTGTATTTGACTCGAGTCTCTCACTTCCTTCGGTTATGGCCTTGTAGGTATGTTCCTTGCAGGTGTCAAACTTGTAGTGTTCGCCGTTCTTCCACTGCTTTGTGACAGTATGTTTCAAGCAAAGGAGACTGTACAATTCCTTGAATGCCAAATCTCATGTACAAGCCGTTCTAAGAGCTTCCTGTTAATCTTTGAAATTTACTTTTTTGTTATCTCTCATGTTTCAAGAAAATGCTTGAATTGTTTTAATGTTTACATCGGTCGACTGATTTCTTAAAGATGGCTTTCTGTTTGGGTCGATCGATGAATTTCTTCCTAGTTGTTAAACTGCTCATCGTCGCTAAATAAAAATTATTTCCTGGAACACTTGGTTACAAAAATATTGTGGAAGATGGTGCTTTTGGAGATGAGAAGTGAAAGCATTTGTGTCCATCTGTAATATTTTTGGAGTACATTGCAGAGCAATCCTATGTTTGCTATTTCTGTCTTCATGACATATTCATAAGCTGTGGTTAATAGTCATTTAACAAGACCACTGGATGATAGTACATGTTGTAGAAGCTGTTACTATCTGCTATTGTTTTATCCTGGGATTGCGCTTTGTCTTCATGATATTTGTTCGGTCTGACAAGGAGATATGATTTATCTTTGAGCGAGTACAGTTGCATTTGTCCTGCCAAAATTAATAGTTTCTCTCCGATATCGACAGGGATGCTGCGGGGGATTGCATTTTAGTGATGTCCTCACTCTTGATCTTGAAACCATGGCCTGGAGCTCCCTCGTTACCACAGGTCAGAAGCCTGGCAGCCGAGACAGTCACAGTACTGCAATTGTGGGACACAACATGGTTGTACTAGGAGGCACCAATGGCACAAAGAAGGTCAATGATCTCCACATATTAGATCTGAGGACAAAAGAGTGGAGTCAGCCTAATTGCAATGGCACGCCGCCTTCACCGCGTGAAAGTCACACTTGCACGGTCATAGGAGATGGCAAATTATTGATATTTGGTGGTAGCGGAGAAGGCGAAGCAAATTACTTGAATGATGTTCATATACTAGATTTAAAGAACATGACATGGACTTCTCCAGAGGTAAAGGGAGACCCTCCTGCACCAAGGGATAGCCACACTGCAATAGCTATTGGAGACAAGCTTCTCGTATATGGTGGAGACTGCGGCGATCGGTATCATGGGGAAGTCGACGTACTCAACATGGAGACCATGACTTGGTCAAGGGTATGAGTTCATTATGTTTTTGTCTTAATTATTTTTTGTGCAATGGCAATGTTTTATTCCCTTTTCTTTTCTGTTACGGGCATCTGTTTTGGGTATATGATGCTTTAGTATATCCGAAGTGTCCATATAGTGTGCCAGATGATCTCAGGTAGGACTATTTGCTAGTTGAACGCAACTGCCGGAAAGTGGCAATCTTGACCAAAGTGATAATGTAGAAAAGGGAAATCAATAAAGAAATCTTAAAAAATTTAATATGGCACCACGGTGACATGTAATGTTTCTTTTTTCCTATGATGAGTGCTACCGGCAGAAAGTGGTAACCATGACCAAAATGATCATATACAAAAGGGACCTAATGAATTAAGAATTCTTTAAGATAACTTGAGAAACTTAATATCATTTCTAATTAAGTACAGGTTCCGTTGGACAACTGGGATGTAACTTCTTAAACATAGTCAATGCTGAAAGAAGTTTAGTGCTCGAGTTTTATGGTGGCTTTATCTTGTGCAGTTGGCAGTTAAAGGATCATCTCCTGGAGTCAGAGCAGGACATGCTGCTGTGAACATAGGGACCAAGGTTAGTACCTCCTGAACTATTTGAAGTCACTAAATTCTGTTTACATTACCAAGAAGTAGCTCCTTAATCATCGGTTTGTGCAGGTTTATGTCATAGGTGGAGTCGGTGATAAGCAATATTACAGTGATGTTTGGGTTCTCGATGTTGGGATATGCTCATGGGTTCAGCTTGAGATACGGGGTCAGCAACCACAAGGGAGGTTTTCGCACACTGCTGTAGTTACCAACAATGACATTGCCATATATGGAGGGTATGCTTCTCTGTTTTGATGTATACCATCAAAACTATTCAATATAATTTGTTGTAGCAATCAATTAATTTGTCGTGCTTTGTTTTCACAGATGCGGGGAGGATGAGCGGCCTCTAAATGAGTTTATCATTCTGCAGTTGGGATCCGAGCATCCCAATGGGCGGTATAACATCTCCATGTGCAAAATTTTTGGCAGCCACTGGATTCAAGAGAAGCGAAAATTTTTAAGGACAGAAAATTTGGTAAGACACATCTATTTCTTCTTGTCAATGAAGCCTTCAGATGTTTAGCTTCATTATTTGCCGAAACTTAGTTATCTGTGTGATTCGACTTAATCATGCAGCAAACTGCTGTGGTTCCAAAAAATGGGGAACAGAGTCGTAGATCCAGTGAAGTGGAAGTAGAACCAAGGAACTCAATGGCATTGGGTATGTTTTGTCTCTTATCTTATTGCAGTCAGTGATGTCAGCATAGCATTATGCTAATATAATCACATTTCATCTTTGCTACACAGAACATATGAATGTTAAAAGGAGGAAAACCACTGATGCAAGAGTGTCAGAGAACGAATCAGAGCAGGAAGAACATTCTCTTTCGCTATCCCAACATTCGTCTCCATCGCAATCTGACCAAGAGCAGAATATGGTCCAGAAGCTGTCGACTTCTGCTAATGACTCCATTTTGCCTCAACAATTTGCTCGGGTGAAGCTATATAATCATAGGGAACCGGTAAAAAATGTTCAAAGGAGTAACAAGGACACGCACTTCTTGGGTGGTGAATCTCCTAGGCAGCCAAAGGCCGAGCAGTTCCTTCGTGCCGCGCCACCACTTAGGCAAGAGTGTGTATTACTAGGAGCAGAACCGAAGCCTCAACTTAGACCTTGTTTCTCTCCCTTGGTAGGCAAATACCATGGCATAAGTTTACGTCCTAAAATTTGCTTGTTATCTTTTTATAATCTAATTCTTATATTCTCTGGATTTTACCACTGTTGAATGTCTTATGCAGATTGGAGCTGAAGTTCATGGAACCGTGGATGGAGCTTTTGACTCCGGGTACCTCATGACCGCTAATGTTAATGGTCAAATTCTCAGAGGTGTCTTGTTCAGTCCGGTGAGATTATTCTTACACGTATTAATGACTAGAGTGTGAAATGGAAATTGATATCTCGATTATGGTTGTTTATCTGAAAAAAATTCTTTTAATGACACTGCTGCGCTACAATCATCAGGGTCCAGCTGTTGCAGCTCCGAGGCCTGCGATAAATTCACAGGGTTTGACTTGCGCCACTGCAATTTTCCAGCATTCTCCAAGTCCACATGCCATACCTGTTCATGTCAGGCCACCACGGCAGCCGATCTCTGGTGTGCTACCTGAATATGGTCATCATTTGAAGCAAACTCCGCAAGTGCAAGTGGTTAAAGCCCAGCCAGTGAAGTTCAAAGGTGATATGCAAGATGTAGTCCTCACACTGGGAGGACCAGGTGGAGGTGGTCTGTCTTAAAAGTTTGCAGTCAATTAAGATTTTAGGCTTTTGTTTTGTTTGGTTTTGTTTTGCTTTTGTAAATTCTAATTTGGGAAATAAGATTACAAGTTTTGAGATGTTAGGCTTGATTGATGGTTATTGCTGTAGTTGCTTTCATTGAATGCAAAGTATAAATCTTGATGTTGTGGTTTGTGTACATGAAGATTTGAACAAATTCATTCATGGTGATCTTGTTATGACCAATCAGCATTTGCTTGACTGATAAGAACAGCCCTTGGGTGCTGTCACTAGAGTCTTTGTTTTTTTTTTTTTTTCCCTAGTTCGATCCACCTCACGCATCAGCGGCGACTCAATGGTGTTCGTTTCTCTTTTCCCACCCGCTTCGTCGTCGTCGGTTCTTCCGTACGCTGCCTTGCCTCCTTCTCACCGGCCGAGCGAATCAAAGTCCACAACCCCATCGTTGAGATGGATGGTGAGCCACATCCCCCTAGTGTGTGTGTGTTTGCTGCTTTTTTTTTTTTTTTTTCTTTCTTGGTGTTAAAAAGCAATTTTTTTCATTGTCAGACAAACTCTCCCACCCCTTGTTTTGCTTGGTAAATGTTGAATGGACAAGAAAAGGGTTGTATGATGGATCAATTTACTGGTATTGTTTCTACCTGAAACATTGAACATGGTGTTTGTTCAGTCATATCCTGCATCTGAGAGGAAAGAACAATAGAAAGAACCTTTCAATGGATGTTCTAGTAATTGGTTACTCATGGAATGCAAACCATATGAGATGTTTGTCCATGCTTCAGGAAATGTCATATTTGATTGTGTTGCTGTGTCATAATGGATGTGTCAGTGATGGGTCACCACTCATGGAATGCAGACCATATGACATTGGAGAAGAAAAAGAACCAAGTTTTGAAAGGATGTATTCCCTTAAAGATCACAGATCTTCTGGCAACTTTGGTTAAAAGATGGTGAAATGCTGTGATTTCCAGCTGTATGAGAGAATAAAATTGATTTCATTTTGGATAAAAGACAGTGAAATTTTGTGTTTTAATAGAGAGAATCCCATTTGTCTTCTCCTCCAGACAAGTTCTAGTCTGAAGCTTGAAGCCATTGTGATGTCATATAATTTTCTCAATACATCAGTGCTTTGTGATGCTTCATTTCCTTGTTGATTTGGCTGTCCTTTCTTGATCTGAAGTTATCAGCAGGTCATATCTAATATATATATATTGTTTGTCTTATCATACTTGGTATTCCCATGTGGGGTTATATATGGTATTGTGTTATGCACCATCCAAGAGGCTTGCACTATCCTATCTTGCTTCCTGGTGTATTAAAGAATCCAAGAATGAGGCCTTTAAATTGACTCTACTAACAGATGACACCATATTTTTATTGTTTGGTTTTAGTTTGCCACTGAGAGATTGCCAAGGGTCACAGACCTGCAATGCACCTTCTTTTATCAGCTTTCATTTGACAAGTAATGATAGAATTCTAAGCATCCCAGGATGTTAACAAACAGTAAGAACTATTAAGATTCTGAGGATAATAAATATATTATTCCTTTTTTCCTCCAATAGGCATGCATGTACAGACCCTAAGATCTTAATAGAGACTGTTGACAACAGCAATGACAAAAAGATTTGATGCAGTAATATCTAGGCTGAAGATATTGTTAACATTAACTATGAAATGGTT
Source organism: Musa itinerans (assembly GCA_001649415.1). Classification (NCBI taxonomy): domain Eukaryota; kingdom Viridiplantae; phylum Streptophyta; class Magnoliopsida; order Zingiberales; family Musaceae; genus Musa; species Musa itinerans. The sequence goes on from LVTN01000033.1 coordinate 115,457, forward strand.
AGTCCTTGGAGTGGCTCTATTCCCCCATTCATATATCTCTAAGTTAATGAGGAAATGAATGCTCCTTCTAGCTTAGACCAAATCTCATGGTATTGTTTAGTTTGTGGATTGGAAGTTATTCCATGGTGAATGCAATTCCATATGTTGAACAATGTTAAACCAAAAATGTTGCATTGTTTCTCTGTGCAATCAACTCTCCTGCTTAAAGTTGCTCTATCTACCAATTATTGATAAATCTTTACCAGATGTGAAGGTTACATGAAGCAAATCTCATTTTTCCGGTTGCAGGTTATTGCTGATGAACACAGAATTCCTTCTGTTGACAAATTATGTTGCATCATGACATTCATACTAATGACTCTTCATATTCAGCATTTTAGCTCCATTTTGGTAAATGTTTTACAAAACTATATCCATCAGCCAAGTCAATAATCCAAAGTTCAGAAAGACAAGTAGGTTACCTTCATCAAGAAAATATAGAAATATATCTGAGAGATACATAGGTAGTCGAGTACTGTAAAAATTGAAACAGATTTTGATTGTTCTTTAGCTTTTCTCCTTTGTGTAGGAAAATTTTGTGAAATAGGACATGCAGATGAAAAATAAATAGAAAAGCTACCAAGAGAGCAGTATTGTAATCAAAACTTGTTGAGTTAAAAGTCCAGAATGAATCTAGAGAAGTTGCCAAATAAAAAAAATTGATCAATTCTGAACTACTTTTGGATTAATCAGGCCTTGGAAGGTGGTTTGATAATGATTATGCCAACTAAAATTCTCTGTCTGATAGCTTCAAGAATTTTGTTACGGATGTAGGTCAGTCACAATCAATCAATAAATTCTTGTAAATTCCAGCTTTTCTTGGTCAAGGTGTCTGCTAACTATGTTGAACTTAGTGGAAATTATCCCCATTCTACCCCCAAATTTTATGGTTTTCTGTCTGATAGCTTCAAGAATTTTGTTGCTGATGTAGGTCAGTCATAATCAAATCATAATAAATTCTTGTAAATTCCAGCTTTTCTTGGTCAAGGTGTATGCTAACTATGTTGAACTTTAATAGAAATTATCCCCATTCTACCCCCAAATTTTATGGTTTTGTGCTCAAATCATTAACTAGTTTCAAACCGAATTCAAGTAGAAGGTACAAGATAATGTCAGTATCTTTCCAATTAGATTTAGATATCAAAGTAAACAGAAGACTGATTATCTCTTGATTTTCTTCTGCTTCCTGAATTGTTTTGTTGCATATGTGAAAACAAAAGAGCAAAATTTTTCACTTACCAGCTATCTCAATGCATTACACCTGGTAGTGCTGTGTGCTACTAACTAAAAAGAAAAAGCTCTGATCTTTATGGAATCAATGCTAGAGAGTTACTGATTGCTAAAGATGACATTCTGTCTGTTTCTAGTCTCCGACTTTATTCTGATCAAATTTTAATATCCTATGGAACTAAATAAATGGTAACACATGTAAAGAAGCTTACTTTTTACAAATATATTCTTTTCTACATCAAAATTTAATAGAGTTTGCAGATGAGATTGGACACCATTGGTCCTGATTTTGATTACACAGACTCTTTAAACTTAAATCATTACTCTAACAGAGAATGCTAAACATTGAAAAGTTCAGGAAACAAAAAAAAAAGAACAGCATTACCAAAACTCAAGTAGTTCAACATTGATAATGTTGGCATAAAAGAAGTGATGGAAGGTAAACAAGATTTAATTAGACAAGGATGCAAAATCTACAAAGGCATTCTTTTTTACAAGTTATAAACTTGCATTAGAACTAGTATTAGTCTACTCTGTACAGTAGCAAAATGTAAGTGATAAGAAACACTCACTTTCACTAGTCTTCTCTTACATTTGTCGTGGCAGCGAAGGCTGTGAAGCCACAGCAGCCGACGTCCTTTTCCTCTTCTTCTTGCCACTACTCTTGTGCTGAGCGCCGCCTCCTGCAGCGGACGATGGCTTCGACTGACTGAGACTGGTGGAGACGGACACGGGCACTGCAGCCTCCACTGCATCTGCGGCGGTCCCGACCGTGATGATAGACCCCAATGGACACTCCTGCCACCCGAGCGCCGCAATGTCCTGCTTCGCCTCCTCCAGTGACAGCGCCGCGCCCACCGGCGTCGCCACCTGACCCTGCACGGTCGACCTGTCCGGGTGCATCAGATCCAGCGAGTTGAGAGCGTCCACGATGAACGCCTGAGAAGAACAAAGCGGTGAAGTATCAATTGCCAAGGCGGGGGTATCGGATACTCCCAGACCAAGGAAATCAAGGGATTTGGTGGGCGGACCTTTTGCAATCGGTGCAGCTTCAGGAATCCATGCATGTAGACGATCTGATAACCATCAAACCACAGAGTAAGGGCTACATCAAATTTCAAAGAAAAAAACCTAAAACCCTCTCTTTTCTTCTCCTTCTTGCTCTTCTCCCCAAGGAATTCTAGTACGGGAAACTGGGATCTGATGCATGAAGATGGAGTTAGAACAACGAGGGACGAGGATTTGGGCGGAAGGAACCGATCGCGACGGAAGAGGAGTGGCATTGGGGATTGGAAGAAGCAAAATAGAAAGGGGAGAGCTTGGGGGTTGCACCTGGTTAAGCTGGTCATGGGAGAGGTGGTGGCGGAGGTGGGAGTTGCGGAAGAATCCGGCGTACTCTTCCAGGGTCAGCTGGCTCGCCGCCTTGTCTCCTTTCATCTCTTCTCTCGCTGTCGTCGGCGTCGGGTTTCTCGTGCCGTCGCGGCTTTATGTTGTTCCACCCCTTTCGCATGAATCAAACTTCCAGGGGAACTACCTCGTCTACCCGCACTCACACCCCGCTTTGGCGGGAAACGAGAACCACAAGAGAGGCCCATTTGGTGGGTCCCATGCGGGACCGGTGATGTGCCCTTTATACTTGCAATTTACGATCCAATTTTACCCCTGACAACCTCTTTGCTGTTGATAATACCTTTAAAAAATAATAAAATATTATTTTATTATTTATCATCTTTATATTATCGAAATTATTTTTTTTTTCTCATGTTCCAAAAGAAGGAAGGAGAAAAAGAGGAGGGGAGGAGGAAGACGAAGAAAATAGAAAAAAAATATGATATTTACGTTCATTAAAAAAAGATAGTTTAGAAGTATTAAAAATATTTAAATTAAAGTTATAAAATAGTAAAAAATAATAATCTCCTTTAAGATTTATAATTTGGTGTCCCCTTAAACCCCTTATATCATAATGCTCCTGACTTGACCCTCTATAAATCGATTTTCGTCCACGGATCGATTATGGTATATTTTTAAAAATAATATTTTTATTGAGATGATTAAAAATAATAATAAGTTTATATTCATATTTGAGTATTGATATTTTCAAACTATTAAAGATATCTATTTGAATCATAATTTGGTATAGAAATTAGTTGAAATTTGTTTTTTTTATATTTTTGACTAATTTATAATATTTTTTAATAGACTTATTATATTTTTGTAGATGTACGAAAAAAAAATAAGCCTACTGAAAAATATTGTATGTGATATAATATTCTTCTTATTTCATAATCCTTTCTTGTACATCATTACGAAGGTTAATTTGATAATGCAGTTAGTTTTTATGGTTTTGAGTTTTTTTGGATCATTTATATTATTTTTTTAAAAAATAATAATATTTTAAATTCAGATGACAAAAAAAAAATATTTATAAATATTATATTATTTAAAAATACTAAAATTACACCCTATAGATGGATTCATAAGATGTGGATGAAAGCATAAAGTGTTTAAAGAGGCACCAAATGAAAACTCTTTATTAATTCTTAATCCATAAAGCTTACTTGTACATTATTATGACAAATCTTTATTAATTAACTATCATTTGACTATTAATTACAAATTTTAGATTAGGTTGATACACACTGAAGATACCTAATGATAATTACATAATTTGAATTTTCTAGGTGGACGTTAGCGTTACGTATAATATGAACAATATATTGTATCAGAATTTGTATGGAAAAAATACGTTATTTATAAATAATTATAATTTTTAAGTTGTGTTACATTATGTTCGATAAAGGACTTAACTAAATGCGAAAGAATTGATATATTTGAAAGTTTATATGCCTTAAGTCAAGAATTTTCGCAAACTCTGCATAGCAAAATTGAGCATTGGCCTGTGTCACATATTTAGTGATTCTTTTCAACATTTCTTCTGAGTGTTTGTGTGTGTATGCATAACCCTTTTTTGGAACTACTCATTTTTGTGAAGCTCCAGTGGTGACCAATGAGTTTGATGAATGCAGACACAGATGAGATTAATTGCAAATGCTTGAAAAAATAGGGTGACAAGAGACAGTCATGAAACAATTTCTACCACAGAATACATTCAGCAGAGATGGGATAGATTACAAATGTTGGTTGGTACAGGAACTGCAGCAGCCAAAGCAATTAGTGAAGTAGGCAGCTTTGGAAAGAATCTCAAACTCATTCAGTGTGGCCACAACCTTATTGTAGCAGATCTGTTGTTGGTGTAGCACTTGATGGATGGAAGATGTGGAATGCAGCAGCTTTATCTGCATCAGAGTGTCACTATCAGAGCACTTGTGATTTAGACTTAACTTTTGCAATCAATCTAAAAACTCATGGAACTATTATTTTGGTTAGGGTAAGTAATATCACATAGTAGTAGTGAGTAGTTAAGAAGATTGAGACTAAGAAACAGGGAAAGAACAATATGAAGGCTCACATTTGCTCAATTCCAAGTAATGAAATAAAGTTGACCCTCTAATTTGATAGTGTCCATTGTTCACTAACAATTTCATTGGAACTTTTTCATAGATTAATACTTTTAACTATAACATGGAGAAAGAACTAGCTGAATCATCTTCATGTTCATCAAAATGCCAGTATAAATGTGCGAGCACAGAATTTTGTGAACTTAATACTCTCCGTGATGCTTTCTCAAGATTTAGATGAAATGTTTCATACGACACTAGGAAGATATGGATCAAAAGATATAATAGTAGCAAACTTCTCATTGGCACAACAGTCTTTACATGAACAGGAAGAAAACATGGTAAAGTAGTAGAAGGGCAGATTCAAACAGGAACTCTCTCTCTCTCTCTCTCTCTCTCGCTCATGGCAGTGACATAGGACCTGTTCTCTTCCCCTCCCTTTACTCCCTTGTGCTCTTCCCACCCTTCTTTTCCACATTGTGTTGCAAATCGTCAACCACCTTGTCGATGCATTTGCAAACTGCCACATCCAAGTGCTTCTTTTGCTCCCCCCCTTAGACCCTCTGCCACTGCAGTGCCTCCATTATCGATCATTTTTAAAAGCTCTAGATGCCCCAACCTCAAGCTGGTCAAGTTGGGCCAAGCTGATCCCTAACCCTAGGGTTGAGCTATTCCTGAGCTCAACTGAACCAAAAGAATATGTGCACTCGACTAAGCCAACCATTAACACCTCGAACCATGTAGCCAAAACGCTAAAGCCCATGACATCAGCAATAAGCTCATTTAACTTTATATTCCATCATAATCTCCTCAACATCCCATGTGGGACTAATTGAGTGTCAAATATAGGAAATATTTTTGAAGTCCCTGAAGCAGTTGACATAACCATATAGTTAGCTGGCGCAAATTGCAATTTTGTCATCATTGAATAAAGCTAGCTGTTTGGAATTTGGGCATCTCAGGAAGTCTTAAGTATCTGCCATAGGTGCTCCTATCAAACTTTGGAATAATGAAAGTGGTTGAACTACATTAATATTACAGGACATTCTCAGGAGCAGGCGACGATTTGATAAAATATACTTGAATGTTTTTACCAAAAGTAGAAAGCTAGCTTACAATTAAATTGTTAACTCTAAGAAAGATGTGTAGCCACATATCACCAAGGTTTTAGAGCTTACACATGATAAGCTAATCCTATCAGCTAAATCTCAAGTTCAGACAAGCTGCTACTTCTGACTTCCTGAATAGCTTTAGCTTTGACTCTGCCTAAATGTAAGCACAAAGGACATGCCCTCGCCATTAGAATCAATGGTCGTAATCTGATAATCCTGAAAAGCCTTAGCTTTAACTCTACCTCAACGTATGAAAGACATGCCCTAGCTACTAAAATAGATTATCTTAATTTGACAAAACAACCTGTAAACAATATCATTCTGTTTAAGGAAATGATATAGTACATTAATCAATTAAAAGTATATTTAACACGAGAATTATAGTTCCATAAAATGCCAATAAAACTGTCAATTTTGATCTCGCCATAAAACTCTAAATATTTTTCACTCAAATGGGATTAAAAATGGGACACGGTGTATGGTTATATTGGACATCAAGCAAGCAATAAAACAGTAACAAGGAGAACGGTACAAACAGATACAAAAGCCAATAGGTTTAGCAACAGATAACTGTGAGGAAAGCATCAGTTTGACATTAAAGAGAATATAGAGGAAAGGAGCAGAAAGAGGATAATACCACAATAGAGACCTTGGTGTAAAATAAAACCCATCCTCTTGTGTACTTTCATGGTCAGGCACAGATCCAGTAGCTGAGATGGCCTTATTTTCAGAAGAATTTGGAGATTCACCACTGGATGAATAAAGATCTGAAGATTGATCAGAACTTTCTACACAGTATTTCTGCAGCCACATATCAGTCTCCCATAGGACATGCATGATACTCTCTCTAGCAGAATAACCATGACTTTCAAGGGGAAGAATAACCAAACGGCAGAGTGCTCCATGTCCCTTCAAAGCATTGAAAAAACGATCGGACTGCACTTGCAAATCAAAGCGGACAATTTTAGTTAGCAATTATGTTCCTAGCATTGGGAAAAGAACCCACATTTACCAACTAATCAATGGAAAAACAAAACAATGGCGATAAAGAACGAAAAGGTTTGAGCTTGGCAGACAATATATATATATATATATATATTACTAATAAAGATGCAACAACCTGCAGCAGTTAGAATTGCATGGACAACATATGTTACAGATAATTGATGTGTCATTTGTGGAAGCTTCAGTGTATCAACAAATACCAGCCAAAGCAGAAAGAAAATTTTGTTGTCAAACAATCAGATAAAGCTAAGGATCCAGAATTCATGGATACTAAAAGTAAACAGATATGATGATGGAAGGAAAAAAAACATATATAATCAATATAGAAAATAAGACCTCTGGCATTTGAAATGCCCTCAAGCATGTGCATACAGTCATGCATGCAAATTTATTGACAATTTATGTTTGAATTCTAGTGAAGGTTAGCGATGCAAAAAATCAGAGTCACCATATGATATAGCCTGGCTTGGCTAAAATTCTTGGAGGAGAGGTTTCAAATTTCACCCGATCTGATATGTAACAGGCAGAATTTATCTGTCCGGGCTTGATTTGCTCGGTCGTCCAAACTTTTTTTGAGTGGCAGCAAGCCTAGGGTTTAAGTGCCAGCAGTCAGGTATGTGAGACTTTCTCCTTGAGCCTCACATTGCCACCTGCTCATGCTCATATTGCTATTGGACCACATGCCTGCTCGATACTCTTCCCACTCATATCGTATAGATAATTCTTAGGGTTCAGGTCCATTTTAGCCTCGGTGGTTTTGACCATGGGCCACTTAAGCTCTTATGATTTACTCATGTCTAAAATAACCCCATATATTTTCAAAAACGTAGTATATAAGCCTCTCCTGTCAAGTTTGAGTTAACAAACATTAGAGTCTGCTTACGTGGCATACTAACTCACAATAAACCATTAATATAATAACATGTGTAATTTAAGTTTAAAAAATGATTAAGCCTCATTTTAGCTCTTCTGGTTTTGGCCATGGACCATTTAAACTCTTATGATTCACTTATGTGTAAAATAACCCCTACATTTTCAAAAATATAGCATATAAGCCTCTCCTGTCAAGTTTGAGTTAATAAACATTAGAGTCTGCTTACATGGTATGCTGACTCACAATAAACAATTAATATGACACGTGTAATTTAAGTTTAAAAAAAGTTAAAGTCCATCTCGTCGAGGAAGAGGAAGCGACAGAGTCCGTAGCGACGGATGAAGACAGAGAGGCAAAAGTAGGAGAGGTCGGAGGTGGAGGTGAGGAAGAGCTAGACCACCACGTCGTAGGCGCAACCGGTGAGAGCACAGGAGAGGAAGAAGTGGGAGGCGGTGAAGACGAATATGCCCAGGAGGAGGAAGAGAGACCAAGAGACCACTACGTGCCTAGCATCGGGCTAGTCGATGCACATCCACCTGAGGCAGGCCCGGACTTCTAAACTCGTCATCAACTCAGGAGAGGTTACGTGTGTACGATGCCTTGCTAGGCAGCAACGGCTCGGTGCTGCTGCTGGTGATCGCTTCCACAACAACGCCTCCTCCAGCCATGGTGGTCTTAGTTTTTTTTAACTTAAATTACATGTGTCATTATATTAATGGTTTATTGTGAGTCAGCATACCACGTAAGTAGACTCTATCGTCTATTAACTCAAAATTATTTATATGCTATGTTTTTTAAAATATATAGGTTATTTTAGACACATAAACCATAAAGGCTTAAGTGGTCCATGGTCAAAACCATATGGGTTAAAATAGACCTTAACCTTTTTTTAAACTTAAATTACACGTGTCATTATATTAATGATTTATTGTGAGTCAGCATACCACGTAAGCAAACTTTAACATCTGTTAACTCAAACTTAACGGAAGGGACTTATATGCTACGTTTTGAAAATATATGAGTTATTTTAAACACGAGTAAACTATAAGAGCTTAAGTGATCCATTGTCAAAACCACATGGACTAAAATAAACCTTAATCCTAATTCTTAGAATTCACTAATCTATAGATGAAACTTAGGTTCATTTTTCTATTTCTACCATCTACAAATTCTTAAATTTCATATTATTGTGGTGTCTTTCTCTCAAAATTGTTTCAAGAGTCAAAGCATTCCTAAAGCTAAATTGAATACATGGTTGGGTCTGAAGAAGAGCGTCCATCGTGCAGAAGTGCTATCGGGAAAAAGATGGATTGCATATGGTTTCTGTAGCCTCTTTGTTGACTTGATTAAATATGTTGTGATCATATTTGCTTCAATGTCAAAAAGCAGTGAATACTTTGGGATGAATTACTGATACAGATACTCATATCATAGATTCCTTTCTATCACATGTTTGGTTGGCTCACCAAAAAGTCTGGTTCGAAAAAGGTGATGCTGGGATGGATTTCCATTCATGATTTGATGGTTCATCTGGAAGGAATAAATAGGACTGTTGAAGTAGTTAGGGATCATGTTGTCTTGATCGAATTCAGTTTCAATGGATGAGAAAGATGTTGTATATTGTTGTACCTATGGTCCTACCCACTAGTGGATGACCTCGATATGATCATTAATTGTATCTCTCTCACACACGTCATTGAATTGCACTACTTTAATGAAAAGAGTTGACCATTTTGTGCCTTCGCCCTAAGAAAAAGAACAAGATCTAACTTACGAGCATTCCATTGTTCTATTTTTACTTTGTATGCCCCGTAAACTTCCTTCCTAATGTCAAAGGAATGGAACAAGAGGATTTCTACACAACAATCAATATGACCTTTTGTTCATCCTAATGAATTGCACTTCAGTGCTTTCCTGCTGCTATTAATAGTAGTTTCTTTTGTAAATCTTGTGCTTCTCCTTTTTAATCTATCTAGAGTTTCTTCTAATGTCTATGTGAGAAAGAATGTTATATGTGTTCTTTACAAACAAAAGTATAAGAAAATAACAAAAATATAACAAAGGAGACACTCAATATACCTGCATCGTCAATGTTCCTGAGTTGTTGTCTTCTTCCCCATGTATTAATAGAATTGGTTTCTTTATTTTATTTGCAGACATGAAAGGACTCATCTCAATATAAGTATTAGTGGCCTCCCAAAGTGTTCTATCTTCGTTCTACATGCATACAGAAGCAGATATTAGATGAATGACTAAAAAAAAATCTCTAGTTACGGAATCTGTTAGAAAGTCCATGAGCCTAATAGTGAAGAGAAGTCGCATCAAGAAAGAAAGAGTTCAAAACCTGAAAGCCAAAAGGAGTTAGAGTCCTATTGTATGCTCCAGAACGAGAAATGCCACAACAAAAAAGATGGGGTGCATGAGCTAATAGATTAGCTGTCATGAAAGCCCCATAAGAGTGACCACCAACAGCAATTTTATTTGGATGAGCGACCTGAAAATCCGAGCATGTATCAATCAAATAGGTAGGACATGAACAACCCGAATAATCATTTTCTCAAGAAAAGAAGTGTTCTACCCCTCTTCGTATGACTTCCTCAACTGCAGCCTCCGCACTAGCAACCAGCTGTTCTACATACCTGGTTAACATTATAAAAAATCAACTTAAAGGAAAATGCTCATCTATGAAGCATGACATACAAGTGATATTATACAAACATTCTGATGTAATACGTCCTATAAAATCACATGACATGACACAGGCATGGTAATTAATAGATGTTTTTATATATTTTAAATTTTATAATTTATATGATACAGATGATCTATGATCATCATACATAAATTATATATAAAGTATAAAAACCATTCATAGAATCAGCAAAAATTCATAACGCCACTTTAAACATACACACAAAACATTAAGGAGTCCGAACGACATCCATGGTGTCATTATTTGGCAGATTGTACAAGAAACTTAATGTTTTGCATGTGTGTTTCAAAGGCTACAAGTAAAACTTATTTCATAGGTATGATAAGTGAAAATTATGCATGCAAAAATGGGAAGAAACTTACCGATCATTTGCCTCTTCATCACCTTCACCAATAATTGGGATTGTTGGGCCAGAGAGAATTGCAAATCTGCAAGAATGAAATTTAGCCAGATACATTGGGCAATGAACTTAAAGATTTAAGGCAATGAAGCTTAAGGGAAAGAAAGGAGCTACATGAATTCACTAATGTATGCATTATCCTGTAAAACAATAACTTAAGCACTCTGTTTTGAGCAATTAGTTAACTATGGTTAACGCAATTGTGGCTCGTACACAGGCTTGTGTGTTGAAGTCATGACATGAATTCACATATTCATACAATGAGCTCAATTAAAAGCGATGGCCAAAGAATTTACTTCTCATTTCCAACAAATTTGTCCAAATTGAAAGTCAATGATCACAGTAACACAATGCCATATGGATTTCTGTTGATGCTGTACACACTACCTGCTTGTCATTCAAATTTTGGTATTTAATAGTGAAATACACAGAAAAGTAGAGAAAATATATGTTGCTACATCTCCATATGGGTTGATCTTATAGATTTATCCTATGTCAACAGTTGAACCAGCAACCACAATAACAAGTCACCTGTAGATGAACCAACAACAAGCCATTTTTAGTCCCAACTATTAGGGCTCAGCTACATGATCTTTTTCCACCATTGAGCTAGATCAATAAATGAACCAATTCACTTAATAAACTGCCTTGAGACAATATTCTAAGTTCTAACTGCTGTAACACCATATGAGGGTTTTTCTACAAGTTATCCTTGACCAGATGTGGTCGAGAGAAATGGAAAAAGGTTCATTGAGCAGCATCTGTCCCCGTCATTAAATGCCAAAAATATCAACAGCATTGACAAAGATAGGATTTGCTGACTTGGAGAAATAGAAGTGTGCATATATTTCTTCTTTTTCTTCCTTCCTCTCTATTCTGTGTATTCTCTTTTCCTTTTCCCTTTCTGCTGCCGACATGCCTGTGGGGCCACAGAAGTTAACCATGCCATGCTGAAAGCACTTACCACTCTGCCTCGTGATTGACAGGAACCTACACCTTAAAAGGACACTCTTACCGATAGCTTGTATATTTCAGCATAAATTAGTAACTATCGGTTATTGAACACAAAAATAGGTGAAGCAGCATTCCTGATAGCATCTACAATAAAGTTAGTATTCATGCTGGACAAAGAATCGGTGAAGCACTCAACAAAAATATTTGTACAAATTTATGCAAATTTACAGTTTTTGTGAGGTCACTAGCACAATATTGTAAAGAAAGAATTTTCCTGCCTTCAAAAGATTTCATAACAAATATAATTATTAGTTAATGAAAGAAAAGCAAGAATATAATACCCTCTAGCCAACCAGAGAAGTGGTGATGTAGGACCTATTCCTGCAAACTCATTGGGAGAACCACGAACTTGACCGGCAGCATCTTTGCTTTTAAACTCTCCAGGATAAGACCAGACTAGGCATGGCAGAGGTCCATCTTTAGTAGGACTGTAACCAGGAGGCAAGTAAAGTGTTGCAGTTAGTTGAACACCATCCTTCCTCTGGTATCTGATCATCTCTTTCTGTAAGGACGCCAACTGAGGATAAGGATGGGGGAAATTTGTAATCTGAAATGACTTTTTATCTGGCCAAGCCTGTAGAAAATATTGAGTATTTTCTGTTTTCGATTCCTTTGAAGTAAGTATTCTTAATTGATCAATGAGCAATTCACCATCAGTGTAATCTGACATTAATGCAACAACAGTTTCATAATATTTTTCCTTGTCACTTTCCCATATCCTCTCTTTAACTCCTGTATTTCTGTGAAGAAAAATACCATGCGCACTTTATTTTAGTTTGACTAAGTGGCCTTCTATACACCAAAAATGGAAAAGATAATGCTTCATAAGAACTCACACGTCAAACAAATCAAGGAACGGAATGTTTCCTTCTGGTGTCGCACCTCTTCCATTCAGTAAAATGTAAGTTCCCTCATCTTGCTTTTTAATTTTGGCAATGACATATGTACCAGCTTGTGTTCGCCGCATCATTGGAGAGCCTGGATCAGAATATGCATCTTCTGATGATCTATCAAATAGTATTCGTGGATTAACATTTTTACTGTCTGGAGCGATGACCCATGTCCTAGTTCGTCGTGTTTTATACCATGATTCATACACTAAAGCAAGGGTATCATCACACCAAGAGATACCTCTGCGAGAAAAAGAACCAAGTAAGATCATGAAATGGACATGTCATGGAAAGCAAGTTATCATATCCCATTTTATTATGCTAGAGACTCTGTTTTACATAAAAATTTCAGGAAAACCATGATGCCAAAGTAAGGACCTTTTTACTATTTATTATTTTGAAGCTGCTATGCTCTTAAACTGTCTCACCATAGTCAATATCAACATTCTTAACAAATGGCTTTGTAATGACTTTAGTTCATTTGCAAGTTTATTAGTATACTAACAGAGAAGTAGTCAGTCTTACAGAATTTTAAACAAGAACATCAAGAACTACAGAAAACATTTACTAAATGAAAACAAAGAACATTTTTCTTGGCAAATTAACTTTTCAGTTTTCTAAGTATCAAAAAGTCATAATTAATTTACTATCATCGTGTCCATCTCCTTTCTTATTGTTAGCACTAGACACTGGCACCAACCAGCACCACCACCACCATTATTACAATGACCACGACCACCATTGTCGCCATCACCACTAGCAGTGCCACCACAACAGTAGCATCATCACACATTTAACAACATTTACAGCTGCATCCCGTCATTGCTACCACCTTCCCACCACAGTTACATGTCTACTGCCAGCACACCATCAACCATCACAATTGTTAACACCATCACTATAATTACATCATCACTACTGGTGTAGGACAAACGCTCAAGTACAAATGATACAGGAAAAGGGCATGGAGAGCAAAGCATGTTTTTTTCTCTCTTTTGGAGTTTCACAATAAAGCAAAGCTAATAGTGACTGTGAAGCATGGACATGTGCATTCGGTGGATGTGTCCATGTCTGACACGTGTCGGACACATGGATCGAACACTCAAGTGTGGTGCTGTGCTTGCGTGGCCCCCACGTGAGGGTCATACACTTCACAAGAAAAAAAAATCTAGAGATCGTCGCAAGGAAGCACATAACAATTATATCTAAAAATTGTTAAATATTACTTGATGTACTCAACCTTTATTTTGGATACTTAAATTTAGATGATTTTAATTGTTTTAACATGTATGATGATATTTATTTGTTCACATTGCTGAGTATATAAAATTTAAGTATAAATACTATAAAACTCATGTTTATATATATATATATATATATATATATATATATACATGTCATAGTGTCGTGTCCATGTCCGTGCTTCTTAAAATAGCGGTGAGGGATGATGAAGAAAGTTAAAAGGGAGAAGAGAAGATAATATTATACTTGCTCTAGTTCCCAAGCATCACAATTAGGATCCTAACCTCACACTCTATGTGCCTCACACATGGATGATGGCATTGCACAATGGAAGGATAAGTAGTTGACTCACTCTAACTCTAGGATTCATTCGTGTCCGTGCTTCTTAGAATAGCGGTGAGGGATGATGAAGAAAGTTAAAAGGGAGAAGAGAAGATAATATTATACTTGCTCTAGTTCCCAAGCATCACAATTAGGATCCTAACCTCACACTCTATGTGCCTCACACATGGATGATGGCATTGCACAATGGAAGGATAAGTAGTTGACTCACTCTAACTCTAGGATTCATTCGTGTCCGTGCTTCTTAGAATAGCGGTGAGGGATGATGAAGAAAGTTAAAAGGGAGAAGAGAAGATAATATTATACTTGCTCTAGTTCCCAAGCATCACAATTAGGATCCTAACCTCACACTCTATGTGCCTCACACATGGATGATGGCATTGCACAATGGAAGGATAAGTAGTTGACTCACTCTAACTCTAGGATTCATTCTAAGGATGAGATCTGACACCATTGACACATATTCCCTTCATTCATACCCTAGTGTTCTAGGTCACAACCTCATCTAGTATATAAGAGAAAGGAAAACTACAAAAGCCAAGCAAAAAAAATCAAGAAACTATCTTGTAAATCAAGGCATATTAATCATTTCTTCTTTCTTTCTTGGAGAAGATGTATTTCAAATTTGTTTTGGTAAATAATCTTTTTTTGCATATGGGATCTTTGATTGATAGAGATTTCTTTCTTTCTAAAGTCTTCCATCAATTTTCAACTTCGTTGTAGAAATGAAATTCTTTAATCAAGCCTTAGAAATTTACATCAAGTTCAATTTTTGATTTCTTCCTTTTTTTTCATTTGGCTTCCTTTTTCTTCTTCCTTAGCTATCTAAAAAAAGTAATATATACATATACATATATATGTGTAATATTTGCATATTCTCCCCAAAACTAACAAAACTTATTCAAAAGAAGATGAAATCAAGCAGTGCCACATCAACCACCATCACCACCCTCATTATGGCCCCACCTCCACCATCTCATGGCCACCATCACCACCACTACAACCATTACAGCACCACCATTATTACCATTGTTGTCACCTTCACTACATTGTCACCAACATCATCACTAGTATCATGCGACCACCATCATAGTCACAGTTTCCACATCACCACCATCACTACCGCTACTATCATGCTATGACCATCATTGTCACCTTTGTAACCATAACACATGCCTTTGTTGCCACCATACCTCATGAACACTAAAACACCATCATTAACATCAACAATGTTTTCTAAGGTTATCAGGCGTGCACCAAGTACTTACAGGATGGATACTTTCTTGCAACATATGAAGTGACTTGATTTCTGCATAGCAAAAGATACAGAAACAGAAGGCATACCCATATCGAAGATCAAGTTTATGTAAAACCTCAGGCTGTTCACCGTTTATAGGTTCAGCAGACTCCATGTAAACAATATCACGTGGAGAAACTTCCGTCTTTGCATCTCCTCCATCTTGTGTCTCAACCCTGATATATCAGGACATTAAATGAGACTAAGACCTTCAACCATATACCAAAGTGAGACCCAAATTACCCATTACATTCTCAAGATGAGCACATGATGTTCATATATCTGATATAAAAGCTTCTTGGTGCAACTTTCGAGCATGGGAAACTAAGTTTATGCATCTTTGAGTAACTTTGGAGTTTAACAAAGATGACAAATAACATTATAAAAGTTGTGCAAATTTATTCCTATATGTTGTATTCATGATCTTATATCTATTGCTTCAATTAAGTCACATTGACAACTTTTTAGACTAGGTTCCTGAGAAACTAGTGGATAAGGTACTTCAATATTTCACTGTTGGCATGTCAAAGAACATTCTTCTAGATGAACTATGTGATGGAATGTGCAGAAGCAACATGAGATGTTATCATTTTTTTCAAAATACTCTCTTGTCAAATGCCTACTCACTACAAGGGCTCAAGCAAATCCAGTGCCATAATTTTACCAGGTTTTATATCCATACAATTTCCTTTGCATCTAGAAGTAAAATTCTTCATACTGAACTTTTTCTAATGTCTGTTGATGTTTTATATACCTATCCAATATCATATGTTCATATTCTTCTTAAAAATGTTTACTTGATAAAAAATGAAAGGTATTATAGCTTTGAATTACCAATATAGAGTTGAAGGTTTGTCTGGTCTCCAATTGATCGAACGCTTTCCTCTGCGTACGCTATTGAATGCAATAGGAATATCTTCAGCCAAAGGCAAGTCACATATTTCTCTGACAAACTTCCCAGTTGTTGTCCACAATTCAACTTTCTTTGGGAATCTTCCACAGGGTACAATGTAGGAGTACGGTCGATGAATAGAAGTAATCAATATGTACTTGTCATCTGGTGAAGGATCAATAGATGTATATACAGCAGGTGGCCCAACAGTCTTCATTGTCCCATCCAAAGATACCAGTACTAGCTGTGATGTGGAATAGTAGTCAAATAAATCTTCATCATATTCGTCCTTCAGTAGATCCTGGAAGGTCCTAAGTTGAACAACATTTTTCTGCTCATTTGATTGAACTTTTGGGCCAGATGGGACCAATGGTTTCTTTGGAGGGGCTCCACGAGAAATAGGGATAGTGCAGACTAACAACATGGAATCGTTCACCCAGACAAAACTACAAGATCACAGGTGGCAAAGTATTAAATCACTGATGATGCAGAAATTTAGCAGAAAGGAAAAAAAAACTGGCCTGTACTTGTCAAAAACTGCATTCAAGAATATATCAGGTGATTGGAACAGTGGTCTAGCTTTTCCAGATTCTACATCTGCGACCCAAACTCTAAGCTTGCTACTATCGTTGTCCTCCTAAATTGAAAATATTGACGAGTCATTGGAAGGATGTGAAACAACAAACTGCATCGCTGTAATAAAAAGCACCTGCAGGTTTACCTCATCAACTCGAATGCTAAATGATAAATGCCGACCATCTCGCGACCTAAAGTAAGTAGAATCAGAAAATGGATATGTTAGAAAGTCAGCTAAGTGACTTATTGTTGCATCCAAAATGTTGTTTCTTGGACAATTAACAGGAATCCAAAACTAAATAATTAGGAACAAAATAAATAATTCATATTGCCAATCCAGATAAAAAACAATAAGTTCATTCACTGCTTTTATATTATATCCATAAATTTTGTCAAGCAACATCAGGAAGGATAAGAAAATTACTAAGCTTTCAGATGCAAAGAGCCTTTTGGTGAAAAAAGAAATTACCAGCTAACAAAATTAATCTTAGCTCCATCAGGGAATCCGTGCACTTCTTGTTCAGGTCCTAGCTTGCCATCATCGGTTAAGGAATGAATCCCAATCCCCGTATAGAAGGACCTAAGAGACATAACACATCATAACTTACAAACATGGCAGAATTAAAATCAAATTCAAATTTGCTACAACTTGTGCACTGGACTCGAATATCGGAATGAAACAAGGAACCCATCCATTACTCACATTCGACTCCGGGCATTATAGTTACCATCAATTCGTATACCAGCAAGCTTTTCCTCAGGGCGAGCAAGCTCTGAAAGCGGTGGCAGAGATCTCCGTTTCAGAAAGAGTATCTTATCCCTGTGTGGTGAAAATGACAATACAGGAAGAGGTGGTGCATCAACAATATCTCGAATTTCCTTTGGAGGAAACCTGTACCCCCCAAGTGACAAACTTTCTGCATCATACGAACCAAAATATTTTAAGAATAAGTGAACTTTGTTCTCACACAAAGGAGGACAACAATTTACAATGTCCAAACTATTTGGGATGAACTACATGGTTGGAATCTCCTCAAAACAAAGAAGAATTAGCAAGTCAATAGTATAATCATGTTCCCTGAGAGATCATTGGAATCTAAAAGACTATAGAATGACTCAACAAATTCCAAGCATCTTTGAAAAAAGATCAAAAGTATAGTAATTCACGACTTAAGACCTCGAGACAATATCAACCAACTGTGAAACCGCAATAACCACCAAAATAGATTGCACATTTAAAATGGCATTACGCATGTAAGAAGGAACCTGCCACTAACATGATCCAAAGCAACAAGGGATAGTAAAACAATAGCAACCACTTCGGTCCACAGCAGTTTATCTTGATAGCAGTGACTCCCAAAACAGAAAAAACAGAATAAAGAAATTGATATCAACAGCAACTGCTGCCCAAATCACAAACTAACAGAAAAGAAAGCCATGTGTTCTCCTGAACAGGATTGTAAACAAAGCATATCCCTAAGATAACTGAAGGGCAAGGGAAATTTGCCTCGATGCAGCCACTACCACCAGCAACCGACTTTTCATAGATTCAAAACGGCATGTCAATCAAGCAAGCACGAAACCAGCACTTGCGAAAACAAAACCCGGGATCCGCTCCAAATTTTAATGTAAGTTACCGATTCAGGGACATCAACCGGATTATCTGAAGAAGAGAAAATTCAATCTTGTCATATCTAGCCAAAGCAAATTAGACGATCGGACAAGAAACCTGCAATCCCAAGACCAAGAATCCCAACCAAAAATCCATTTTTGATATCTGTCGAGATGAACAACGAATCACTGAATATAACGAATTTTCCATGAGTGACCATCTTCTTGAAGCCTCTAGCAAAAGGAAAACCTAACCAGAAAACCACGCTAAAAACCCAAAAGGTGCGATCTTTCCTGGGTCAGCTCTTGAGGCGATCCGAAAGCAGTAAAGATGACAAATTTTTGCGCGCACCTTCATCTTCTAGGGGCAGAGAAGTGGGGGCCGGAGATCCGTTCGGGTCCGCGACGCCACTCTCGGCAGCGGATGCGAAGGGGACCAGCCTGCCGAGCCGGGAGGGGCCGGAGGAAGCCGCGTGGGACCTCATGTGCCTCACGCGACGGAATCGAAGCGAATTAGGGACACGCAGAGGAGGAGAGCAGAAGACGCCGCCACCGTGTGGCAGGGAGCGGAGAGGAGGAGGAGGAGGAGGAGGATGAGGAAGTGGGGGGCACAACGTGGGATAGATGAGAGAGAAGCGGCAGTAGACTTTGTGAAGGAACATTTTATTGCGAGATGGGGGTTCGGAGGGACACCCAAAATGTCGACACTATTCTACAGTTTCACTGCTTTATTGGTATATCCCTCTGGCGATGATTTGCCATTGCTGGTTTCGTACGTACCTTCTGTGGCCGACATGGGAGCCAATGAGCTATGAGCCGATGCTTTCTCCCAAAAGAATACAAAGGGGAAAGAAAGTGCTTTATTTTCTGAATTATTCTGATTCGTTTTCGCTTCTAAAAATATCTCCCTGTCCTTTTAGCACGTTGACACGTGGCATCCACTTAGAGGTCAATTTTTTTTTCTTTTTTTCAAAATAAAAGATTAAAAAATTATTATATCAAATATAACGCTCAATCATAAAACCTAATCATTTTGTGTAATAATATTACTGATTAACACATATGTCTCAATGGAGATATTTTTTTCATAATTTTAAACCAATAAAAATCTACACAGAAACAAAAAGACTAAATGATGAGTAAAAATATAAATTAATTATCATAGTCACACTATTAAATCATAAATTTTGGATTCAACATGAGAACAACAAAATACTTCATAACTATGTAAAAATATTATATATTTTATTTTGTTGTTATTTTCTTTTGATATTATTGTCTCTTTGAAGAAAAAAAATTTATCATGAAAAAAAAATCTCTTGTTGTTGTTCAAGGCTATTTATTTTCTTATTATTGAGATTTATAAGTATTTTTAGATTCTTAATAAAAAAAAATAAAATCTAGGGTTGTGCTTAAATGGAGATAAATTGAGGATCTTGTGATCAGTCTTTTATAATAAAAATTTTAATTTTCTTCGTAAATATAAACAATAAATTATCGGACTTTTGAAAACGATCACAAGTAATTCGAAGAAATTTTCTCATAGCTCAATAGGTGAAAGTATAGTCAATAATAGAAATGTAAAATCTAAGCAATAATTAGGCAACATTGACACCGATGGAAAAATAATAATCCAGAGGAATATTTTAGAATCATAAAATACTCTTTTATTAATTTATTATAAGAGGTTATATTAAAATTATCTCTTTTCATTGTATCAAAAATTTCACTTGTCCTCCATCTTTGTATAGATCATCTGTAGAGCGACCACCAAGGGAGTGTTTGAATCTTCGACGTACAGAACGACACAGAGATATTTGAGAGAGTCTTATCCATGTGTTATCATCCCATTCGTCACAGGAGGATAGATCTATCCTCATCGGCTCCATCAAATCTAATCCCTGCCAGTGCACTTCACGAGGACAAGCCATGACAACGACGCTGGCTGGCGTGGGCATCTCCACCCCCTAGGGTTGTCTCGGTGAAGGTCGAGCTCCCCAAGCCACGGTTGCCTCACCCGAGAGGCTCCTTCCATGGACCGACCGCCGCCGAGTGAGCTCCCGCCAGGTTGTGCTCGTCGCAAGCGCCCGCCCACCATATCGGAGAAGGTGGCGGAAAGCATCAGGAACGCGGAGGAGACGTGCGTGGAGGACGCTGCGAGCGGAGAGTGCGCCACAGCGTGTGATGAGGTTGAGGAGTCGAGCGCCGCCGCCAGCCACGCCCCGGACAAGCTCATGGCCGATGATCCCCTCGAGAACGACTGCAAGGACAGCCCTGAGGCCTAGGAGTGCCGCACCTACGAGGCCTAAGAAGACTTCCAGATGAAGCAGCAATCATCCATAGTGTCAGAAACAGGTGACTACTGTTCCCTAATTCAGAATTCTTCATCATCTTATGCTGTAGTCTAAGAAAATTACTACTTGTATTCAGTATATAAAGATATTTATAGAACAATGGATTGGATCGATTTTTGGGTGAGGATTTAGATTCAACTCAGACATTGATGTCCAAAAAGATGTAACGCACGAGACACAGTATCAGTAAGCAGCAACAGAGATCAACCAGGATTCATGCTGGCTAAAAGATGAGCAATAATTCCATAATATTAGCACCAAAAATGTCATCTAAACATCTGATACAATCATATAGGAAGGCAGTGTTATGGTACGGTCAAAAGGATTAATCTAGATTTGGTTCGACGAGCAGAAACGGCAAGCGATGGAAAGGCTGATGAGTTAGAACTGGAGCATGTTGTCAGTCGCCACGATCACTCGCTCAGAGTAGGGAAGCTGCCATGGCCGGAGGAGATGAGCAGGAATCGCCGGTTTTCCCATCGCCATCCCGCCAATCTCCTCTGTGATTCCGAGCACTGGGGTCAGCGACTGCAGCCTCTGCGTCAACTCATGCAGCTGAGCTCGCAGGATGGCGTTCTCGACCTCCACCGTCGTGTATTGCCGCCTTTGCAGACTGATCTGCATCTCGATCTGGCCATTTTGGATCTTGAGCTGCGCGACTTGGTTCGTCAGATCATCCAATTGCTGCTGCTTCCTCATCCGGGACCTCCGCGCCGACTCCCGGTTGGAGATCATCCTCTTTCGCTTCCTTTCGTCGACGGCAGGCTGTGCGTCAACTTCAGATGCCGAAGGTCGGTAGATCGCAAAGGAAGGCATACTCTTAATGCTGGGGGAATGCATTCCACGCTAATCGATCATAAATTGGAACAAGAGAGTCCTTCCTCGAAAGGACTGGCTCAGGAAACGAGATTTAGGTTATGAGAAGACGTAGAACCAGTAGAGGAAGCAGACGCGGGCGAGTAGCGAGATTCATACTCTAAAAGATGGTTTTATTGGTGAACATTGAGATTACGAACAAAATCTTTCTAAAAGATCAGAAGCCTTGATCCAATGAATGAATTCTTCGATCGGAGAGAGCAAGAAGAAGCGATCTCAAAGCTCAAGACTACGCGATCTTACATGAACAACAGAGGTTCCAGAGGGATTCTCTCGGAACATTGATTCTCCAAACAAGAGATTCACCTCCGGAGGCGGATCCCAAGATCCGATTTTGGGAATCTACGGTTGAAGAAATCAACCGAGAAGCCAAAACTACCAGCAAAATATCAGATTTTGAAGCAGGATTGCTGCTCAAAGAAGGATTCCACCTTATATTAGCCAGGAAAAGGTCAGAATAAGGCGACAAAATACAGAGAAATGAACCAAACTTCCTCCAATATTAGGAAAGGAATAAGAAATACTTAGCTGGAAAGAGGAGAAAGATCAAATCTCCAATAGAGCAACCGAATGAAGGAAAGAAGGGTAGAGATATCCTGCAATAAACTATTTATAGCAGGGGAGAAGGCTGTTTCCAATGTAGTTGACATAGAACAGCTCGATATCTGTTCTATAATTCTCTCATTTCTTGGTTACATGACTTGGTATGAATTGATACATATACTTCACTGTTCCTCGAGCAAATTAGTAATAGAATTTGACACAATAAAATTTTCGATTCTTTTGGATCATTGCCCTCCTTATCCTCTAAAGAAACCATGAATTTGAGTTCTTCGATGCCAATGATTAAAAGCCTTCCCTACTTTAAGGCCAGAAGTTAGTATACTCTAATGATAGAAACACAGTAGAAATTTGGATGCGCTGTGGAAATCGATCAACAAAAGAATACAAAAATTATCACGTATGCTAGGCCCGCCTAACTATGTGATTGATGCTAGATATATCGTCACCTTTCTATTCAACCCGTTGCATGTTAGTCCAATTTATTATATAGGACAAACATATGTGCCAAACCTGTCCCGTCCAAAACTTATGTGGGTCAATTCAGTATAGATTAGCATGATATGACATAGTCAAATTTCATCTCTTTTTATTAGTTTGAGTTCATTTATTGATCGAATCAAATATGTTTGATGTATTTTAGTCGATTGAGAGTGATTTCAAGCCAATATAACTAATTTTAGCATACTTGATCTAATTGAAATCAAACAAATCTAAATTAGACCAATCTATAATGATTTCTAATCGATTCTATAAGGATTTGAATATATATAGTCTAATATATCATATATCAAGTATAGTTCTTTATAATATTTTATAATACTATTTTTTGCATGCACAATGAATATAAATGAATAATTATGATTGATTATGTATCAATACCAAGCAAATAGGGTGATTCCCTTCGAGAATTAGTAGACCATTAGATACGATATTAGACGATTTCTTTGTCTACTATTGGGAGAAACATGTCCAATTTAGGTGTGTGAGGATATCATTCTATTCATTATTAAGAATATTATATGAGTTCTCTTCAATTGAAGGAATCCATTTCATAAGATATGCCTCTAGAGGAGTGTATAAGAGTTATTTGTTAGATAAGAATCATTATTATTTTTATAATATAAGAGTTTTATAATGGATTCATATGTTATTATTTTATATTAAATTATTAATATTTGTATAGGTTTGAAGATTATTTTTATAATTTATTGGAGTTTCCTAACGTCATATATGATTGCTGGTGTATTTTTATTCTATATTTATTTTTAAAATAAATATTCTGTTTTCTAATAGATCAAATGTTTTTGTGAAGATTTTGTATCTTATATATATATATATATACATATATATATATATATATAATTCAATCCCACATTACCTCCAATTAAACGTTACCTTAGCTTCTGCAGCTGCTGTAGATCGTACAGTGAAGTCGTCACAATGGCCGACGTGGTGAACTCGGAGACGGGGCGAAGGATCGTGGTGGCGGTGGACGAGAGCCAGGAGAGCACGTACGCCCTCCAGTGGTTCCTCCGCAACCTCCTTCGTGCAGTCCCCGCCGAAGGATCGGAAGCCGGAGACACTCTCGTACTCGTTTACGCTCGGCCATCGCCGCGGGTGTACCCCGTGATGGACGGAGCAGGTAGAACCCTCTTCCTCTGTTTTACTCTGTTTGATGGTGGCTGATGCTGTCGGTGATGTTTTCAATCTATTTATTTGACGAAGAGGTGGCTGCCGCCATGGAGAAGCACAGCAAGGACGTCGCTGATTCCGTCATGGAGAAGGCTCAGACCATCTGCGAAGGCCATGGCAATGTAAGTTCACGGTGGTCAATCCCACATCTTGAACAGTGCACGAGGACGAGCATCTGAGACTGGGTTTCTTCTCTGTGATGTGGATCAGGTCAGGGTGGACGCCAAGGTCTGCATCGGAGACGCAAGGGATGTCATCTGTCAGGTGGTGGAGAAGCTGGGAGCAGACTTGCTGGTGATGGGCAACCATGGGTATGGCTTCATCAAAAGGTAGGCAAACGATCTCTCCTCGACTCGAGATTTCGCATGCCTTGCGGATTTGTAAGCCGCGTTCTTCTTCTTCTTCTTCCTCCAGGACTTTTCTTGGGAGCGTCAGCGACCACTGTGCTCGGAACGCGAAGTGCCCCGTCCTGATCGTGAAGCATCAGGCAAAGTGATGCTTGCCTCTGTTGCTGCGCTTTGTTCGTATGCCACAGTGGATGTATAGAGTTAAGTTTGCTTAAATGTTTGTGTCTCTGAGGCTATAGCAGTGAAATCTGCTTCCATCTCACTGTCTATGAGTGCCTCAATCTATATGACTATATACTTGCTTTTAATGCCACCATCCATGGCAGTGAAATCTGAAACTATGCATTCTGTCATGCTAATAATCTGAGAGCAGCACAAGAACACCATACTTTAAGTTTAGGGTGGTGAGCTCAATGCCATGGCACCCAAATCAAGCATCTCTTATTATGACAGTGCTCATTTTTTAGTAGCTTTGCTTGCAATAATTGATGCATATTTGGAAAATATTGGACACTGAATGCTTAATTTGCAGAGGATTCAAACCTAGATTGGTGGATTGGACTCCAGAAATAAAATGGTTCAAAGATGCACATAGGTTCTTCTATCAAACATGTCATATCTGAATCTGAAACTACTGCAAAACATATTTAATTAGGAAGAGTTGAATAAAAATCACTCAGTCATTTTCACTGCCATAAAAAATAATTTTGACCCGAGAATTTATCCTTTTTTTTGATAAACTTGTTAATGGTAATCAGTTTCATTTTTCATGGCTTGTCACTAGACACAGTGTTAATGCATCCTGAAGCCTAACCCTAAAAACACTTCTTCTCTAGCAGGGGAGATCAGAATCCACCTTGGACAAATTGAATTGGCATTGAAAATTCTGTTCTCGATACAAATTTTGACTCTAGAAGAGTATTTCCTTGTGGAAGTTCTCATTGTGTTCCTCTCTCATTTTGTGGAGCTTCCTTAGATTGGAATGTACACCTTCACCGTGAGTGATGTAGTATATGCTGATCAAACACCAGCTTTTTTGCCTCAGAAGTCTTCAAGGTTTCAGGCAAACTGCTCTACATCATGCGATTGCATGGTAGGCAGGCAATGTTAATGTGAGTGATGATAATGTACTTTCTCACAGAATACTCCACTTGGCTAATTTTATTTAGCTGTATCATCAAAATGGAAGGTGATTTTTTTTATCTGATCTCCAAGAGGAAAAAGACAGTACTGAAGATTAATGTTTTCTTCCTTTTATTAACAACAAGAATCTCTATGTATTAAAGACCTGTGAAGCAGTAGACTAGGAGGTGGTGGTGGTGGTGAAAGATAATGACAAGTTGTTGAAGAATGTTTGTATCTTCCAAACTAGTATATGCCTGATTGCTTGATGTGATTATGCTAGATTTGTTTGATATGGTATCTGAACTGTTTATGCTTCCAACACAACTAGATCAGATTCAGCATAGAACAAATCTAGCAGGTCTTTTTAATGATTGTTTAAAGGCAGATGTTTGATGAACTTTAGGATCAGACATGAAAAGAAAACAAAGGTATCAGATGCTGCAACAAGATTAGCTAAGGGCCAACTTGTTCTTCTCATGGGTGCCAGTGGTCTTAGCTTCTGTTTTGCAATCATGAATTGAGAGAATAGTTTGCTTTTGAGGATCTGAAGAGGAGTTTGATGGTGCATCCATCAAAATATCTACATAATATTCTCTCAGAAAAGTACAGTATGAGGAAATGCATGGATCAGATATAGATATGCATGTAAAGATTCTGCATTTCTTAACTTTTCATATGTGCCAAAAGATTAATATGCATGGCCTTCTTCCCCTGTCTTTCCACATTCTTGATGTTGTTTATGTTTGTTGTACTCATTGAAACATAGTGTTTTGTTGTCAATCGAAATATTGTAATCTGCATTCTTTATTTGCAGCTTAAATCTGCAGAATGGATTTAAGGGATCACATCATCCAAATAGTTGATTAATTTGTTGGTGGAAACAGATCTTTCTATGTGTACAAAAGGATGAAATAGAACCACTGTCATTCAGAATTTGTTCCACTTACCAAAATATATTTTACTAATATCTCTCTAAAGTTCAAAATTATGGAAGGCAATTGAAAAATACATCTGGAAGACTTTTTTAATCTTTACTCCTTCCATTCAATCATTATCAAAGTTGAATTTAGTGAAATGGTAATAACCATAGAGATAGTAAAGTAAAAAAGAAAAAGTGAGATAAGCATTCCAAGAAACTTTCTTTATGACGACTCAAATACATGATTAGTGTAGTAGGTTTATCACATCTAAATAGCCTTCCATATCAATATATTGGTACTAATCGATCAGTTTTAAATCCACACTGAAAGCATGACTGTATTTTCTTTGCCTTCTACCTACCTTCATCACAAACTTGATGGCTTCTCATGGCTAACATCATGCTCCTTATGACTGCTACTACAATCCTCTTAAGCACCAAAAACACTGAGGGAGCTCAGGTTCCTGCCATGTTCGTGTTTGGTGATTCATTGGTAGATCCTGGAAATAATAATGATCTTTTAACCGTGGCAAAGGCTAATTACTATCCTAACGGTATTGATTTCGCGATCGGAACCACAGGACGATACTGCAATGGAGGCACTGTGGTGGATCATTTAGGTAAGATTCCACATGAGCATGCTATTACAGCATTGATTAAGCTAGCTTCAAAGTTCAACATGAATGTCTCTGTTTCATTGAGATGTTTATGGTTCACTTTTGGTTGTACTCTCTGGATAAGAACTTGATCTTTTTTGTTTTTTGTTTTTCGAATTTTATGCATAAAGTTTGGTCTTCTCAAATGCCAGTAATTTATTTTTGTTGATTCTTCCTTTAAATTTGGATGTAGGCAATCTTTTAGGGCTTCCTTTGATCCCTCCATTCAACAGTCCTACCACCACTGGATCTAACATTCTAAGAGGAGTGAACTATGGATCTGCTGCCTCTGGAATCCTTTGGGACACAGGATTAATATATGTCAGAACCAACATCACTCTCTCTCTCTCTCTGTCTCTCTCTCTCTCTCTGCAAGTGTGTGTGTTCAGCTTCCATTTGACAGACTACTACTTGTGTCTTCTCAGGGAGATGTCTTCACATTGGATGAACAAATCCAAAACTTGAAGATAACACTCCAACAACTGCACCTGCTTCTGGGAAATGGGACAGCAGATTTCCTTGCCAGATCTCTCTTCTTCGTTGGCATGGGAGCTAATGACTACATCAACAACTACTTGCATCCTCTGCCTCGAAAGTCCAGGAAGTACACCCCGGTTGCCTTTTCCCAGTTACTCATACAAGAGTACAGAAGGCAGCTTGAGGTCATCTCCCCACCTCCTTGTTTCAACGAACATTTCTAGCTCAAACAAATGGATTGCTCATGTGTGGATCGCCTCAGGATCTACATGACTTGGGCGCAAGAAAAATTCTCGTCGCTGGAGTTCCACCGCTCGGTTGTACTCCAAACCAGATAGGCGGCTCCAATGACAGCAGAGGAGAGTGCATCAGATCGAGCAATACACTGGCGGTGCAGTTCAATTCCCAGGTTAAACTGTTGGTCCATCAGCTGAACACAACACTTCCGGGATCCTCTTTTCTCTTCTGGGACACCTACAGCCTCATCCACAACATCATCGACAATTACTTCCTCTATGGTGATCCTCTATTACTCCTACTTATCTTCTTCTTCTTCTTCGTCCTGTGAGCTTTGCTTGCTGGCTCAGTGATGATTCATGGGTGATTGCAGGGTTCAAGTACCCGAACAAGGCTTGTTGTGGTGTAGGACGATCGAAGGGGCAAGTGATGTGCCTGCCATTGTTGCCTTTGGAGTGCCGAAATCGATCAGAATACATATTTTGGGATCCATATCATGCTACCGACGCACTGAACGCCTTTGCAGCCAAAGATGCATACCAAGGAACCTTGCATCGCACTTTTCCGATGAACGTGGAACAGCTTGTTCGGAGCTAAGATGATATATATATATATATATATATATATATATAGTTTCGATCTTCTCTGACACGAATATTATATATATATAAATAATATAAATAATATAATATTGTCAAAATAAAAGAAAATCCAATATGTTGCTATATGATCATAAATTAAGCACAATCGGTACATTACGTGCCAACCCCAAAATGCACCTCCATGAAATGACCGGAGTGCCATACCCCGTGCCCAGGTGGCGGCGCCGCTCCCTACCAGCCACGCACGATCCCGGAGCACTTCGCCTTGACCCAGCCGAAGCCCTTGCGCAGCGACGCCTTCACCTTCCCCTCCACCGAGTACGCCTTGTAGCTCGCCACCCGCCTCCGCCGCTCCGCGTCCGGGTCGCCGAAGCACCACACCGCTGGCACGGCACGGCCGGCCTGGGACACGCTCCGGTAGCGGCGCTCGAAGTCCGCGGCTGCGGCGCCGGTGGCGTTTGGGCTGCTGCTCCGGGTGTCGGAGCACCAGAGCTCGCTCTGGTGGGCACGGTCGGCGTTGGCCATTTCATCAACGGAAGGAAGGGGGAGGAGGGTTCTGAGTCTCTCTATGTCACTGCGCTGGATAGAGATGAAAGGGGAGTGTCGGAATGTGATTACCTCTGTCATTGAACTGCGTGTGGAGAGAGAGAGAGAGAGAGAGAGAGAGAGAGAGGACATAGGAAGAAGAGATTTGAGCTGTAAAGTGGGAGACAGGCACTGCAAATCTCACGCTGCATGGGGAGATGGCGATGGTGAACGTACACAACAACCCCCACAGAATCGAGTTTGATGAGATTAACATGCGCAAGTGCATATTTATCGAGTTAATATAGGCAGAGATCCAAGAAAGCAGAAAACAAGAACAATAGATCAATCATGCGTCAGATGGTGTTCACTCTTCTAACTCTTTTTAGTGATTTTAAGAGTTTCTTAGATTTCTGCCTTTATCTAAGAAATGACCCTTTCCACAAAATATTATTATTTCTTCATTCCTTTATTCAAGAAATGACCTTGAGATAAAATCTATTTAACATACATATATCATCATAAAAATATTATTTGTTTACTATGAATTATGCTTCGATCTTATTTGTTTACATTTTTTCAAAGAATAAGGGATACCAATCGATATGTTAAAGATCATCCTACCGATGTTTTAGGTATGATTTGATTATATTTTATTTCTCCATCAATGCTCATCAAATCCAACAGGACTAATCCGATGGGTTCGAAT
Source organism: Musa itinerans (assembly GCA_001649415.1). Classification (NCBI taxonomy): domain Eukaryota; kingdom Viridiplantae; phylum Streptophyta; class Magnoliopsida; order Zingiberales; family Musaceae; genus Musa; species Musa itinerans. The sequence goes on from LVTN01000033.1 coordinate 145,235, forward strand.
TGGGATCGCCTAACACGTTTTTTGCGTGTAAATAGCGATAAAGGAAAGATATAGTGATAGTTTTTGTTTGCCATTCCCGTGTGCGACCCGGCTTCCTTGATCACGTCCAAATCAGCTCCTACTCTCGTCACATTGGTGTCGTTTTCCACCCACAGATATTAAGCCATCTGGCCTATTGTCGCGGGATCCTAATCAAAAGGACTACGTGGCGTAGAATGGTCGGGCAGATAGCCGTCGTGATGCGATACTCGGCACACGCAATCTCGGCAACTGCGCTGGTGCAAATTTTGGAGTCTCCTGTTCGGGTGAATGCAGTGGATCCGACATAGGACCTGGCGACGCATCTTGTCCGTTGAAATATGACGACTGGACGCGCAGCGGCCGTCGCGATGGCGTTCGACGGTCGAGATCGCTCTTAGATTCATTATTACTTGATCCCGTCTATCTCTAGCACTATATCAACAATTCGTTCGGAAACAGCGGTCCGGAGGTGGCAGATGCGAGAAGCGCAGGTGGAGAAAGCCTTCCGTCAACGGCGTCGTCCATTGCCCCTGTGAGCCAGTCGAAACCCTAGTTATTTTTCGAGGCTCCTCTCTCGCAAGGATCTCTGTCGACTCGATTGCAGCCTCCGAGGAGATTCCGTCGCGCCCATGCGACTCTGGATATCCGCCACGCCCCTCTCGAGAGAGGAAACCCTAGTTCTTGATCTGAACCCCCGCCTCTCTCGACCTGTCGTCCGCTTGAATTCCAGCGATGACGGCCGAGTCCCATAGCCCGACCACCAGAGGCCTCCTCTGCCACGCCGCTGCCGGTGCTTCCGCTGGTAGTCTCAGATCTTTGATTCTTTTCCTTCCTATCGTGTTCTCGGATATTTGGTACGGTAAAATCTGAGCCTTGTTGGATTAAACGGGTGGAATTTGGATCTTCTATGGATAGGTGCAATTGCGGCTACTTTCGTTTGCCCACTGGATGTGATCAAGACCAGATTCCAGGTCCATGGATTGCCCAAAATTTGTAGCAATGGTGTGAAAGGTATGGAATTTTTCTTGATGGACCATTAAAGATTTCCGACATGCAGGTAGCTTCTAAATGTCTATGCGTTTGTGCCGTGTAAATTTGCAAGTGTTCCACAATCTTGGCATCAAAAGTTCCTAAAGTAAAAGTGTTCAGGAGCATGGCTGGTACCGTCAGAATGATAGAAAGATGAATACAAGAATCAAGAAAAAATGTTTGACAGAGCCATGTAAGTAAAAGGATGTGTACGGTCAGAAAAGAAAACAAAAGAGAGAGGAATGGTGTAGAATGGAAAGGTCTGGCTAAAACTGAAGAGACGTGTTGTCGATATATAGAGATATGGAATGCATGGAAAGACTTAATAATATGTTGCTACGTATAGTGAATATATAGGGGGAAGTGGGTTTTGAAAGTTCTTAGGTGAAGAAATCTAATTCATAAGTGATGAAAGGATAAGAGTATCAGATGAGAACAGAGAACTATTATTGCATGATTGCTTGTCCACTTATCTATCGTTATGTTTCTCTCAAAACTGTGTAACACATTTAATGCTTTTCTGGGACAAATCTACATACTTCCTGTATTGTTTGTAATAGTTGAGGTTTGTAATATTTAACTTCAATGCATAATTTGGAATAATATAGTCTATCAATAGCTTAAGTTTGAGCTCAAGCGACATATCAGGCAACTGTGATGTTTCCCTCTGGTTGTGAAACTTGGATGATTTTTGTATCTAACTTTGTCAGCAGCAGAAATGTCTTCAGAGAACCCTACTTGGCATAACATGGAATTTCTAGTCATGTCACATCATGTTCTTATTGGGGGAAACTAATTTTCTTACTGAATGTTTTTGCTTGATGCAAATAGAACATTTAACAAAACCTCCTCAATGAGGTCAAATGTTCATTGTTTATTGGAGCAGTATGTAACTTAACTTTTCTGCATGTGTTTTTTTTTTATTATGACTATTTGAGCTATCTAAGTGATGTCATAGCATTACATAATAGCGCCACATCAACCAATCTGCTGATAATATCATGTATTTAGTTTGCATCACATGGTGATAATGGAAGTTATCTTACTCTTTATGGATAATCTTGTCAGGTTGTGTTCCTTGATCATGGGATTTGGAATAGAATTTTTAAACCTCTGTAGTTGTGTGTGATTTAATCACTAGACAATGTCTCAAGCATGAATGTACCAGGATATTAGGATTTAGGAACACATAACTTTCTACAGTTTTTAATTGATTGTGATCAATATATTTAGCTGATATATCCAAGAGACAGAAATAGTATATTTTTCCATTAGTTTTTAAAAATAATTCTTGTATTTATCCATTAGTTTTCAAAAATAATTCTTGTATTGATACTATTGGCAGGTAGTGTCATAATTGGAAGCCTTGAACAAATATTAAAAAAGGAAGGTGTGCATGGCATGTATCGTGGTTTGTCACCAACTGTTTTGGCATTACTCCCTAACTGGGCAGTAAGTTTCTACCTGTCTTTTCACCAAGATGAAATGTGTTTTGCAATAAGCTATTTTATCTTATAAAAATTGTGGACTTCAAGTACCTAAAAATGCATGAAAGCATTAAAAAATTGCCTGGTGTTACTCTATTATTTATGAGCAATAATTTTGCTGTCATATTTCACACTTTGATAAAGGTATCATCTGTGTGTTGTGAAGCTGCACATGAAAAATGTATCACTTTTTCATATATTGTTAGAAGCTATGTGAGGTAGTCTTTTTCATGAAAATAATAAGTTGGTCACTTTTGGAAATTGACTGCAAAAATATTGCATGCATGTATTATATGCAGTTGGTTAATGTTGTTTTGTGGAAATGACAATTAGGTCCATATACTGAATTAAAATATTAAAATTTGGGATATTATTATTTGTAAAAAAATTATGATTGGGGTATAGATAAGGATCATGGTTGACTTGTTTGGTGAATTCAAATTAGGAATTGTGGCTTTGCCAATGTAAACAAAAATTAGAGCACTACAATTAAAATATCAATAAATTAAAAATAACTCTTATTATTCCTGTCCCTTTTTCACTGATAGCTATTAATTAGTGCAGCTAACATGTGTCTCCCTCTCCATTCTTCATCATCAGCTAAAGACTATGCACAAGTAAATACTATTATACTGTTGAAAACTCAACCATTAGAGTTCCTTCTCATCAAGGAGAAAGAGAATCAGTCACGAAATGCTGATCTGACATAGTCCATGTTGGGATTAATTATTGACCTAATCTAGATTGGCCGATTTGTCTCATTAGAGGAGCTAAATTATTCGTATCTTATAATGCAAGAATTTAAAAAAAAATCAACCTCTCTATATTGGGCTTAACCAATTTAGAGACTCAACCTAGCAAACTTACTACAATGGTAATATCAAATGTTTAAGCATTACATAATATTGCATAAAAATATGTCAACTCTTTTTTCTTGTAGTAATATGAATTGAAAGGTTGGACTAGTGTAGATTGGAAGCCCATTATGCAACAACGAGAGCTATTTAAAGCAAGGTTCCGAGGCGAACCACAAGTTTGATCGTTGTGAATCACAAGTTTCCGAGGCGACTCCTGAGACAAGTATGATTGTGGCATGTATTGGTGCAGAGATTGGAGAATATCAAAGCGTTTAGTTTCGTCACGGAACTGTTGTTCCATATCATAAGATTGATTACTGTACTACTACTCGGAGAAGAATGATCAACTATAACCATACTGTTGTTGGTCACAAGATTGTCCATAACACGATGATTGGGAATACGACGAGCTTCACTCTGTGTCTACGTCGTGTAAGCTCTGTCGCATATGCTTGAAATCATCCACTGTCTTCCTCTTCCCCTTCCGTGTATAAACTAGATCGGTATCTCATCGAACTGCATGATCTGAATCTTGGGTGACATGGATAAAATACTGCTCCTCAATCCATACATTACCCTTAAATTTGTATAAATGGGACCATCGACTCCTCGACACCATCGCCATCATCGATCGAGGCACTATTGTCCACATCGTTGCCATGTCTCCATATCGAGCAGGTTGCTGAATACGATTGAGAAGGTGCCTCATCTCTCGACTCGTTTCTTTCTAATGGTGCGGCCAATGCTGCTACCTTCCCCTTTGCCTTTTCCTTTGCACACTAGACAGACGACTGTGATGGTTGGGTGTCTCTAGTTCCTCGAGTAGTCTGACTCCATGTTGTCCAGCTCATTCCACCATATTTTGACCGAGTGCAATCTTCCTCCTCATCAAGTAGAGGACATTCTTGATTCTCCATTGTTTCGACCCACTCTAACAACAATTATGAATCTTCGTTGTAGTATTGTTGGTCAATGAGATCAATCTCTAGTTCCTCTGGCTCCTTGTCCAGCTTGGCACACCGCAACCTCAGCCGCATGCTGTAGTAGACAAATATTAGTTTCTCCAATCATCTTTACGATGGTCTGTTGCGAACCTTCGTGTGAATCAATGCGAACGTTGACCAGTTACGTTCGCAACCACTCGATGTCGTCATCTACGAAAGTACAAATTGCAGCTTTGTGGAGTTCAAGAGAGTGCAAATGAGAAAAAAGGAGAAATATATGAGTGAGAAAATGATTGAGATAGTCGATGAGTTAGAGTGAAAAGGGTGAGAATGAGGAGGTAGAAAGGGTTTAAAAGCCCTTAGATTTGGTTCAAACGGTCAAATGGACCATTTGAATTCAACAAATCCCAGCCATTGATCGGTATCGATCGAAATCCGATGTTACCGATCGGTACAGGTTAGTAACGGTCAGATTGTGACCGTATTGATCGGTACAGACCACGTATCGAGCAATACAGGGTCCCCTGTTATAGACCACCCGATTTAAGGTGGTTTGCGTGTTAGTCCCCTATCGGACTGGTATGTACCACCCAGTATAGGTCGGCATGGCGAACCATGATTTAAAGTTTTGTTTGTAACTTTATAACATTCTGAGATATTGATGTGCACTTGGGACACCCATTTTTCCCACCTATGTAGGTTTCGAGTCAATTTCCAGCACCCTTCAAGATGAATTCTGTCATTATTACTCCCAACAATTGTAGTATGATGGGGGGGTATAAAGTATAAACTTCTATAAATGGTTGTTTGGTGTGAACATGGACGTTGCTGACCAACAAAATTGGAATTTGGATATGAAGTTACTCTATGTCAGAAATATTTTGGATCTTAGAATTTGTGGAATTCCTATTCTTATAAATATAGTCTGGATATCTCAGCATTTGATGTCAAGCCGAAGCTTTGCATGAGGAAATGTCATCAACAACATGGAAGTGATGAAGAAAAATAATTCAGACTTGAAAAATTATTGTTTGGGTTTCACCATGGTTTGCGTATAGTATACCCATTTAGTTCTGATAAATCGGTTTATAAGTCTTCTCCCATTTCTGAGATGGTACAAAACTGGGAGTACTATAGTCTTTCCTATTTAAAGGCTTGATGTCCTCATCAAGTACTAACATAACACAATAGGGTCTAGAATTAAATCCGAGCATGGTGCTTGTGAGGCCATCCTGACTCTAGGTCATGATGCGTCTCTATCTTATTCACAAGTAAAAATTTTTATTCGGAAATCTTATCATGCTTGATGCTAGGTCGACTTTGATATTTATCAGAGCTCGACTCGATAGAATAATTGACCAATTAACTTGATAGGCCTAGAACCATGTGACCCAAGATGCTTAAACATATTTAACCTGGAACTTAAGACTTCTCACTTCTGATGTTAGACTAAACTAGGGGTACAGGCTAAGATAAGATTCTATTAGATATTAAATTACAAAGGCTTAGAGAAGAAATGAAATTAAATATTTTCAACACTATCTCTTTCTACCATCTTTCATGGTCCACATGATAATTGTTGCATGTCCGTTCCTTTCTATGGTTGAAATGTTTTTTTTATCTAAAGTTATAAATTTGTCATAGTAATTTTTTTTCTACACTTCCGTCCAGGTTTACTTCACAGTCTATGAACAGTTGAAAAGTTTTCTTTCTTCAAATTCAAATGGTTAGTAGATTTATGGCGTGTTCTCCGTAATTTATGTCCTTTCCATGTACTAGGTTAATGTTTGATTTCAAATTGTCTTTAATGCTTTGTTTAATTTGTTACTTCGTTAGATGGAAACCACCAACTATCTATAGGTGCCAATATGTTTGCTGCATCTGGTGCTGGAGCTGCTACTACAATTGCGACTAATCCACTCTGGGTTGTCAAGACTAGATTCCAAGTATGTCAAATATGTTTGGTAATGTATTTTAATATGAGAATACATTATACTGAACACCTTGTTGGTAGATAAGTATGATTTTATATGGTAAAACAAAATGTGAATCATACCTGATGGATTTCATTATTATTTGCATCATAGTTCAACGCAAGATTCATTGTGCATCACTGATTTAACTATAAGAACCTGAAATGTGATAGTTTAGTGATTATTTTCTCTTTGCTTTGAAAGGATGTAGGTATGTGCAGAATGGTAGGATGATTTCTGTATAATAGGATGCCTCAATTGGATGCTTTAATTGAATACATAAATTGGGCTATTTGATGAATTGTATCACGAGCATGCCGCCGCCATGTTCTTTGATTCGTACTGCTTTTTTAATATTAGATTGTTGTATAACCTTATTTTTTCATTTTTCAGTTTTGTATATCAACTTTGATGATTTGTTTGTTGATGTGGCTAGCAAATAGAGTTGTCCTCATTTCACTATATAATTGTTTGGGCAAAGAGTAACACTCTTTGAGTTGAGTTTCTATTATGGTTTTCAGAATGGACATTGGCTCTCTTCAGTTGTGTTTTCTTATCTTTGTTTTTCGGTTAGGCAGTGGGTTAAAGGTGATTTGGTTCTGTGGAGTCCTGTCATGCACGGGAAATTGAACTACATTTCCTTTCTGTGTGGACAGCTCCATTCTAAAAAAGTAGAATTGTCATTCTAAAGAGGGACTAGTAGAATTGAACTTTGATCTGGTTTCCTTCTGTGTGGACTTCCAAGGTTTCCTTCCACGGGGAGTTGAACTCTGATCTGGTGCCCGAAAAGGGACCAGTAGAACTGTTATTCTAAAAAGTTGGTACCATCTTCCCCTGTGAGCAAATAATCTAGGTTCATTTGTCCAATGCACTTGATCTTTTAAGGGCTAAAGCAAGAATGGACAACACACAATCATGTTTTGCAAGCTCAAGGATTACTGTGTTAGTTGATAAAAAACAGGAAGGGCATAAACTGCAGAAAATAACTTATCATTTTGACTTTTATGATTATAGTTTTGATTTCATGATCCTCGGATATCTGGGTCATTGGTTCTTTTGCGCTAGACATGGAGATCAATTACTAGTCAGAATTATTGAGTCGTCATACTGCTAACCATTGAATGCATTATATATGCAGGCTCAAGAATTGAGAGTTGGCACGGTTCCTTATCAGGGTACACTTAATTCTTTGAGGAGAATAGCCCATGAAGAAGGTATTCGGGGGCTATACAGGTGAGTCATTCTTGAAGAAATATGAAAAGATATTTATTCTAAATTCAACTTGAATATCTTATTAATTGAATGTCCTGATATAATGTGTTGTATAGTGGTCTAGTGCCTGCTTTGGCAGGGATAAGCCATGTTGCCATCCAATTCCCAACATATGAGAAGATAAAAAGTTACCTGGCTGAACAAGGTATTGGTTGTCATTAGGAACTGTATCTTAGTGGAAATTGTGTTAATCTTTAGTTGCTTCCTTGCTTTAATATATGCTCTTTTTTCTTAGATAATACTACAGTAGATTCGCTTACTGCACGTGATGTAGCTGTTGCTTCATCTATTTCAAAGATTGTTGCATCGACATTAACCTACCCTCATGAGGTAACTTCTTCTGTCCAAGGATATCAGAATTGTTCACCGTACAAAGGCATGCAACCATAAATTTGTTTTGTTTTAGCTTTCTCGTGATTGTGATTTTTGGGATTTGTATTTCTGAAATGAAAATTTTAGGGCTCACTCCTTTTTGCTTATGCTAGGTGGTCCGCTCAAAGCTTCAAGAACAAGGGTTTCATGCTGAGATGCGGTATAAAGGTGTCATTGACTGCATTAAGAAAGTATTTCGAAAAGAGGGTATTCCTGGTTTTTACCATGGTTGTGCAACAAACCTCCTTCGAACTACTCCAGCAGCTGTAATTACATTTACCAGCTTTGAGATGATTCACAGATTCCTCATCAATCTATTCCCACCTGAATCACATCCACATACGTTGTAAGGATTATACTCTGGCTACAGAAAGTTCATGATGGACTAGCCAACAAATATGATCTGTTTCATGCTGCAGTTCATTTGCCTGAAGGCCGAGGTCTTCCAGGCCTTGTGACAGTGACTGTGCTCGTGAGCCATGAGAAGCTTAAAATGTGATTTCACTGTTGGTAAACAAAGTAGGCACCTTTGAACTTGTAGAAGAACATAGTGCAGGTGAAATAATTCTGGCAGTCACACGGGGAATGAGCGTGCCATGTCTTTTTTTGTGGTCTCAAATTAGTTATCGTGCTGAATTGGGGAACATATAGCACGATAATGGCCACAAAGATGATTACTTGGTGAGTTTATCAGTTCTGCTTGTTGTTCATTTGATGTTTTACGTGGGTGTCAAGGCAATATTTTGCATTCCACAAATGTCGCTAGGGAAGAATTTTTTGTGGGGTAATTACTATCCCGATCGATCACTATTGTAAAACTGATTCTAATTCTTTAATCATCATGTGTTTTTGATATATACTTTTGGGGAAAAGTTGCTACATTCTTCAGGCGCTTTCACATTTTTTTGTAACCTTAAGGCCATATTTTCCAATTGAAATAAAAAATAGTTAAATTGGTGCTTCGCGTAGCATATTATCTCTTGATCTTGGATGATAATTCTCCCAATGGAAAGAAATTTTGTATTGACATGTCCGTCGATTGTGTGTCTGGTTCGGTTTGTATAGGTGTATTGCGATAAAAAAAACAAAAAAAAAACTAGTTGAAAATAAAAAATATATGCATTAGGATATTTTTCTTTTATTTTTTGTATATAAATTAAAATTAAATAAGAATAAAATATATCTAAATTATAGATCGATAGAAATTTTAGACTATAAAAATAATATATATATATATATATCTTTTTGAATCTATCGAGGAAGAACTATGTTGCACCATCCTCCTCTATTAAAAGGTGTGTCTATTGATGCATCGTTGTTCCTGTTGCGACTATATGCATAGGATCATAGATTAGAAAGGAGATAGTATCTTGTCCTCAGACTGAAAACGATGATTAATCGTGTCCAACAGACCCAACTCCCTGATGTGCAATGCTACGTCCTGACACAACAGTCCTCCGCCACCGTGACATCTACTTCTTCTGCCTTCCGAGCAAAAGATCAGTACAGTTTTTAGCTGTTTGGACCCAATCCAACATCAATCCAAAATCTTCTTTGTACAACCAAGAGGATCACAAGGATGAGTCTCAGGCACCTCTATTTCCTTGCCGATCCAAGAATGTCATAATAGCCTTATAGTGCATGCAAATAAGCTTCTCGAGGCATCTATATGCTGGTTGTGTGCCTTCATGTGAATTAATTAATGTGAACATCGATCGACTAAGTTTGCACCCTCTTGATGGCATTAGACTGCAAACCTTGGTTAGATTTGTTGTTGATCCTCCATTTTGTTGTCACCAGAGTAGTTGCAAACAGCACTCTTATCAGACAAACAAACTATTAACGTACTGTACGATAAACTTATATAATTAAATAATTAATTATCATCTGAGCTAGTACCTTCTCAAAACAATCTGCCTTGTATAAACAAAATAAATCAACCAATCAATCTGTTGGGGGCTGGCATGGTGCGTTGGAAGCCGGCCGGTATGGATCAAAACCTGACCATAACCGGCCTAATCAACATCAAAATTTTCGATTCAGATCGTACCGAACGATACATACTGAACCATACCAGTACACAGATCAAAATCCGATACATACTGAACCATACCAGTACACAGATCAAAATCCGACCGTGACCAACCTCATCAAATATCAACTGTACCGAACAACACAATGGGCGCACCAATTGGTATACTTCATACATCAGGAATTTCATCTAAAACAAGCTGACCTAGTTTCACATAAGCTTCACTAAAGATTACGAGGTTCAACAATGGTTCAGAAGAACAAGTTTCAGGTTTCACATCTGCATGTGAGACATATGGGTAAAGTGTAAGCTGAGTTTGGCTCGATATGAATGTACACAGCAGTGAATAGCAGCAATTTGTAACAGTTTCCATTGTGGAAGTTGAGATCTAAAAGACAGTTTCAAAGATAAAATGTACTACAAATTGCTATACCTTGAATAAAAGAATAATCAACGAGCTATCTATAAGCAAGTGGAACTGTGTTTCTCTGAGACTATCATGTCCAAAAATTTGGGAATAACAACAATCTGGTGGAGCATCTAAGAAGAGATTCAGATGGTAGCAGATGCTCCCTGGAAGAAATTTCTTGAGCATGTACAAGGCTGTACAGATTGTGAGGCATGACAAACAAATACAATGTCATAATATTGCTTTCATTTCTATGCTTAATTCTTATAAATTATAGAAGAATAAGACTCCCAATTAGCTTTGGACACATAAACCTGCAGGAAGACCAAATAGATGGTTTAGTTTCAGTTATGCAGGCTTACAAGGCTACATACTCATCCAAGAAACAGCCATTAAATCAAAGAACCAATACAAGAGGGATATAAGTATTAAAGGGTCCCATGGATATCATGAACCATAAAAAGAAAAAAGAAAAAAAAAAAACCTTAAGAAAAAGCTCTCAGTTCATGCATTCTGAAGTCCAAGGCATCAAAAGTCCATATTTTTGTAGCCACAAATATTACCATATCAAACTGGGTTACACAATTTTACAGCACAATAGTAAGCACTGGTCTTTTTTATTCAGAATGTGAACAATGACCGTATCTGAGAGTACTTAAAAGTGTCATGGATGGAACAAGCAACCCAACTGATGGTACAAATCTTTGTGATAGAGTTCAATAGTTTTTCAATCATCTTTCTGATGTAAAACACGAGGTAGACTATTACCATTCAGCACAGCATGATAGATTCGTTTCTCAGCAAGCCCGATATCTGAAAGTGTTAGATTACCCTGCGGAAAACCAACCGACGATTGGATATTACCGAAATGAAATTTTAGAACAGACCAAAAGTCAATCTATGAAATATCATCGACAAATTCATATTGTCACTACTTCTGACCATGGAAATAAGATTAGTTCAGCACTGGACACTTATAAAATGGATGTTTAGCATAAACAAGGACAAAGCCGCTGCAGTCAACAAAGAAACAAACCCAAAATAGTATAATAATATATCTTTTTTCATAAACCAAAATATCAGAGTATTGCAAAATAATCTAAAACAAATCATATATCCCATGTGAGAAAGTCATGGCCTGCAATATTCCTAACCGAATCCAATGTTTTAACAAATGCTAAAGTAAAGATTCATGATAGCTGACAAATATGTGGATTTCAAGTGGGTTAAACACAAAGTAGATGAAAAATATTGTAGGTCCAACAGACCTACTTATCAACTAACAGCTTCAAAAGATCATGGACCCCGAGCCACCTACTGTTGAGTCCCATCATTTGGTTTGGTGATGGAGGCAGTTATATATTAGCATTGTCTCGACAGTTTATTTTACTTGTTTTGGTTTGGTGATGGAGGCAGTTATATATTAGCATTGTCTCGACAATTTATTTTGCTCATTTCTTAGAGTATCGATGCCTAATCCAACCTATGGGGAACTCGGATCAAAAAAAGAATTGAATTCAAGGGTGCATGGGCTGTGAGGAACTCAGATCCCTTCTTGGAACCAGGGACAGGACCATCCAAGTCTTTACCAGCAATGTTTCATTCACATATCGACCACTGATAAGCAATACAAATAATATGAAAAGCAGATTTTAACGAGCTATAAGATTTGATGTCATAGCAGACTGAAAAGGTTGTGGAATGGAATCGAGCAACTAAGAACAAGAACACAGCTCTAGAGAAATCATTCATCGCAAGCCTCCTAATCTATTATATGTTTGAATTAGCCTACATTCAGGCTTGATGATAAGATCTGGAACTAACACAAACTCAGTCATAAACTATTAATTGGGAATACCTCAACTTCCATATTAACGATGCTGTAAATCTTCAACAAGATCAAACCAAATTAAGATTGAAAAAAAATACAAGTGTACCTCGGTAGCCATTAATTTCCTAACATTGTTAGCATAGAGTTTGGGATCCTCCTTTTCTTGCTCAGAAGGGTAGTAAACAGGCAGCCAGATGACCTCAATGTTATTCACAAACTGACAAAGAAGCAAGAAAACATGGCGTACCTACAAATTTTCAAGAAAAAAGGGCATTAGAAATAAAAGATAACTTAAGAGAGTTAAAAGGGAGTATGCAAGATCTGAAATATAAGACTAATTTATGGTTATGGTAAAATCTTGTCTTCGCCCTTTGTAATGATGCAAGATCTTGTATTCAATAATAATATTTAAAAGAGAGAAGGGCCTACAAATAAAATTTTGGTGGCTTAGCATGAGATTGAATACTAGAAGATAGTGCATTTGGCTACTACTTCCAGAGATATGGGAGCAAGGTAGTGTAAGAACAAATTTTCAGGAAACAAGAACACATGATTGAAGATCAGGGTAAAGTGATAAGTCAGGTCATTATCTTCCATCAAGCAGTGTTACCTAGCCACTGACATAGGAATATGTACAGATATATCCAAGTATCCAACTCAGCAAGCCCAAACAAATAAGGTTACATTTATTGAAAAAAAATTAAAAAATATAACATGCAAAATTCGTTATCTACAAATAAATAACAATATGATAATCTGTTAAAGATACCTTGATTTATTAGTTTTAGGAATCACTATATACACATTAACAAAGAAGATATTAAATTTCTGTTAGACTGTTAACCTGATAAATCAGTTGGTATTTGTATGTTATGATAAGCTATCTTAAATAGCAGTAGAATTTAAAAAGTCACTTGAGTTTCATTGAGTCATCCCAAGTTTGAGGAAGTCAAAGTCCAGTCTTGGAAGACAAAGTACCTAAACACGTGAGTCCAAACAATACTGGTACCAATTAATTCACTAATCAACATGTTATAAAACTTGGAGTTCTGGTCTATTTCATTCTTATTCTGAGTGATAATGCAAAAGAATTTCTGAAAAATTTTATAACTCAAAACATATATCAAGTATCGATTAATTGGATAAACTTATGTAAAAACTGAAAAGTAAAATGTTATACTTAATATATAAATGGCTCATGATTTCTTACCCCTGATATGGAATCCCATGATGGACTGAATCTGCGGTAAGGATATCTTAGAATCACTGGAAGGACTGGCACTTTTGCTAGAAAGGCACCAGACTTAAATGGAAGAAGATAATCACCATTCGTTGTTGTTCCCTCTGGGACCAAGAGGAAAAAAACTATGACATCAAATATTTTACTGGATTAAGTAAAACTCAAATGAATCTGAAAATACATCATCTTTACATAATAAACTTTTGAGGCTTCGAGCAATAGAATTTGTTAACGATCATATTGTAGAGAAGCAACCTAACCATGGTCATTTACCTATCAGTGGTCTATCTGGTAGGGAAAAATACAATTTTTAAGCATTATTAAAGAGATTGGATTTGGCTGGATGTGATCCAGAGTGCCAATCTTTTACCCCTATTCCATTCTTTTTTCTTGATCTTTCTTTTTAGTTTGACTTTTTAATCAACTTGGCCAGAAAAATTTGATCCCACCGTTGACTATATGTAAACAAAACAAAATCCCCAAACTCTTACTAAAAATATGCGCATATTTAGCCTTGCAATTTTTCTTTTTTTTTTCATACAATTACAAATTGGTATTCAAGGATGATGAGGCAACGGGTCAAAGCTTACAATTTAGAGAATTGTGGTGAATTTCAAGGGGGAAAACTTTGAAAAAAAATAAAGTCAACGTTTACTGCCCCAGTCACTGCTGTCAGAAAACTCTCAAATCTCAATTGATAATCAAGACTTCAAGCTAAATAGAGATAAATTTAGTAACAAATTAATTTTTTATTAATATAATATTTCACTCCTTGAATCGAGGATGAAACATTCATATCTTTAATAACAAAGAAACAAGACCAACATAAAAGCTTGTACCTTGAAGCAAAACAGCAGTATGGCAAACCAAAAACTTGGGCATGGCTGACACCGTTGAAGAGAAAAGCAACCGTAGTCAAGCCATGTCCATAATATTCTGGAAAGTTGTGTAGAAGTTGCAAGAATTTCAAGAGAGAAAATCTTTGGAGTATGAGTAAATGGAGGTGATTGTTGTTTAATAAAGAGGCCTTTTCAAGAGATGAAGTTTTTGGAGGTTGAGTCTAAGACGTGATTTAGAAAAGGAGTGTTCATATTTAGCTAAGAAAAATTAGGAAGATGACAAGAAGAATAGGAGAAGAAAGAGACACAAGCAGAACATAACCAACCATCACAAAATACTTTCCAACAAACTATGAAAATAAATCGATAGTACCACAAGGTGCAAACAATTAATATGTTTATTCAAAAACTAAATATAAGTTGGTACATAATGTGGAATTTCCATTATCTGTGGATAATTCATGAACTTCTCACAATTTTAGTGAATTCTCTTATTATCATCAAAATCCACTACGTAGATGAGGAGTTTGGATTTTTGGACATGGCAGTTATCTCTTCCAAGGATAAAAATACCACCTATTCCAGTCTGGTCCGACAACCAACAGAACATAGACCAGGCAATTTTGCATAGTAAGCCTGTATTCACTTTTTAAATAAAAAGAATTGTCAAACAATTGTTCTCTCTCTCGCTCGCTCGCTCGCTCTCCCCCTCCCCCCTTGTTGCTGTTGCCTTCTCCTCTCTATAGCATCACTGCCTACCTCCTCTTCCTCCGCCACCTCCTGTTCCACATCACCTGCCTCCTCAATTTCTCCTCCACTTCATCCTCCCTCACATTCTCTCCTCGTCTACCAACTCTCCCTCCTCCCCTCCACTGCCTTCTCTTTCTCTTCCTCCTACGGTTAAACTTGTACGGATCAGCAGAGGGATGTACCAACATAGTGGAGACTGGAGATTACATTATTCCATTTTTATTTTTAAATAATTCCCCAGGATTTAGCAACTTTAGGATCAGCTTTTCAACTATGTGACTACGCTACATTAAATTTTATCATGATAGCTAATTATTGAAAAGAGAACACATACTACAACAATAATTGAACTTCTCATTATACAAATAATTTATTTTTACTTTATTTAAATCAGCATGCCCTCCAGTCCTTATTTGTTATATTCTTGTCATTCAACAGCTACTCAGCTATCAAGGACCTCTCAAGGTAATAAACATGGTCTTGCAGTAAATAAGACCATGGTTCTATTTGTGCATCAGCTACACCAAAATACAGACTCAACTAAAATCATTAGCTATTTTTTCTTCTCTTGTGCCAAACCTAATCCACTTAAACCATGATCTATTATAGATATGCAAAGTAAATGAGATCTTAAATTATCTAGATAACTTTTACCATTATACCACTTGAATGATGCAAAATCATATGTTGCTATCTTAGTTCTGAAATTTCATGGTAGATACATTTCAAACAATAACAAAGATTAATGTTGGAACTTGCACTTTTCAGTTTAAAGTTCACTTTTGTTAAAGAGCAATATTTGTTTGCTTCTTCCCTTCTAGTTTGTTGATATAAGGACCTAACTTAGATTTGGAATATAATTTACTTATTAGGTTGCATATACCAGTATTTTCCAAATGTTTTGTGGCTCTCTTTTTGTGTATAGGATATGATATTTGTTAGATAGATCATGGATTTAACTGACACAACCATATAACAAATATTATCCGAACTTTCCACAATGCACCGATCACTGACAATTTATTTTCCGAGATTTAAGAAATTAAACATGTAGAATCCAAAAGAGTGCCTCAATTGTATCAATATCCATGTTTTCAGATTTTTCTACAAAGTGATACATCTCCACATTTCTTGCTTCTAATACAGCATATAATTGCTTACCTCTTCTCAACAAAATTTTTATGTCACCATTCATTAATCAGATTTCTATGTATATCTTTTTCTTGCGTACAAAAATTCATATCCTGTGTTTCAATTGTTTATTGACTTGCCACCAAATCCTTGCTTTTGTTATGCCAAATCTTCGTTTTCTATTTCCTTTTTTTGAAATTATTCCCACATATGAAATTACTAGCATCAACCTCTGGTCTTGGACTAACTTTTTTACTAGCACTGCGATAAAGAAGTGCAAAAACCCTTATTTAATTTCCACCACATCTTATTTTGTGCAACCTCCAAGTCTACACTCTTCGAGGCATAGGGTGGTGAAGAGGCCACACGTCACCTTCAACTAATAACCTAGCTCTATAGTGTAATTAATAGAGATTTCCGTCCAGTAATAACATTTTGCCTAGGCTATCATCTACCTAATTGCAACCCAACCCTTTTCAGACTTCGCATTGACAATGAAAGGAATTTAACAATCCAAAAGAGTATAAATTTATTAAAATGGTAAAAAAGAATAAAAATCAGCAGTGCATGTTGACCTGGAAAGAGCAACATCATTGGGCAAAGCTTATTTTCATGGGCCTCTTGGATTCTTTCTGTCACCACACCTGAATGAATGAAAAATAATTGAAGTGACGCAAAAAGAATGCATAATAGTGGAGGACAAATGCAGCAAACAGAGTTTACCGCTAATTATACCGCCACAGATGGCAGAAACAAAAGTTTATAGCCAATTGCCAAAGAAGTGAAAATCAATCTTTGTTTGTCTACAGACACCATTACCGGTTGGTACATACCAGTTTGATCAGGGACCAATACAATACCCCGGTATGAGATTGCAACCCTTGGTGTTAGCTATCTTAATTGCAAAATCATTTATACTAACATGAACTTGTAAAGGGTATCAAGCCTTTGTGAATTCTAGATCATATCCTTTTCTCTATGGCAGTTTGAATCAATACAAGGATATTGGAATAGTTTGCAATTGCATCTATTAGATCATTCATGTGGGCTCTTGGTAACAAAGTATGTATTGTGGTACCAACTACCAAGTATCATCCTACATGTTCAACAAGTTAGCTTGTTAAACACTAAACACATTTTACAGAGTAGACACAATTGCACCGATGATCATTTTGTGACTTAACTTTGATACGCCAAATGCAAATTTCACAAGATTAAAAAAAATAGTGGCAAGGATATTATTTTTATGCAGAATAAACCCAGCAATGTAGAGGCCAGCCAAATAAATTCATGTTCTTTGGGTGGACATAGTCCAGCGGAGCACAAAATATCTTCAATGGAGATAACTGCCCCAGTATAAGATCTTCTCCGGCTTAAAATATTTGTAAAGAACATTCAATTTTGTGAATGTTAATGTACCTGAAACACCTTTAAAATCGGAGGATTTAGACTCTCGTTGAACATAGACACAACCAAGGCACTTGCTGCAAATTAAAGCAATAACAAAGCCATCATCGTCTAGCTTACTTATCAGGAAATTAGATGAGATTAAAATCACAAGTACACATTGTAATTTTCATGAAACAGCTGTCACAGTCTAAAGGCCTATGATTTTAATAATTTTTTAGAAATTGAAATATAAATAGCAGAATATATGCCTTGAAGATACACACAACCAAGGCACTTGCTGCAATAAAAGCAATAGCAAAGCCATCATCTAGCTGGCTCATCAGGAAATTAGATGAAATTGAAATCACAAATCCACATTGTAATTTTCAAGAAACTGTACTACAGTCTAAAGACCTATGATTTTATCCATTTTTTCAGAAATTGAAAGATAAATAGCAGAATCCATATCAGGACTTTTAGAGCTTATGAAATATAGTAAGATGACCTCAAACTTTGTTAAAATGTCTAAATCGTATTTGTTAGAGTGCCTCATTTAAAAGAATATTTTCATATTGTTGATCCTAAAGGTGAACTTTGATCTAATTAACTAATTAACAATTTAATTGATCTAAAAATAACTTCTGTAATTCAACATTGAGGAGCACCTTTTAAATTAATTCCAGACATAATTCAACTATCTGTCTCATACAACAACTCCAAAAAAGAGGCTCACCATGACATATGTGGCCAGGGTTAGGTTGGTATTGTTTTACTAGTAATATGATCTCATCAAGATTGAGGCACTGGACCATAATCCCATTTGGTGAAAAAGATTCAGATAAACATAGAACAAGGAATATGGTATCATCCACAGAAAAAAAGTAATATGCTTATTTCATTTTGGCAATCATGCATCTACAGCTACTAAAGAAGAAAATTTTATTTTCACCATCTTTTATTAGGTAAACATGCTATTTATTGTCTACCAAAAGATCAGCAATTTTAAAGAGAAGACCAAATCTATCTTACAAAAGTAAGTGCCACTATGGCATCACAAAGACTTTTTCTAAGATATGTAAGGGTTGCAGGGGAAAAGCTCATAATTAGTTACTTTGAATCAATAAAAAAATATTCAGAATTTTATACTCAAATGTTCCTTTCTGAGTGAAAAGAATGTAGTAATTCTTAAAATGATGATAAATAGATGCAGCATTGAATCTAGTACCAAGTTAAATATGCTAGACTAGTTGGCATCAAAATCTCAAGACAAGGTCTCAACAGTAAATTACAAAGAACAAACTAACAAAATAAAGAAGCAAGTACCTGATGAGACCAACTAAGGGAAGCTTAGCTACTGATCTCTGCATCAATGAATTTCAGGACGGCAAAATTGCAATATGTCAGATCAATATAACACATACATCAGCTTCTTAGTTTTCACATAGATGTGATAAATGACATACCTTTGCAACAAAACTTGGAAAGGATGATGACATATGATAGAGAATATCCACATATGAAACATGATTAGACACAACTGCACCTGGTCTTTCAGATTCATCAGCCTGATCTCTGCAGCCATCCTGACAAATTAGAAGGGAAAAAATATGCATATTATATACAATAAACAGATTTTCTGGGTATAAGTTTTAGCTATCTTGAGTTTATGATTCAACAAGGAGGAGAATTGATGAAGATATTGTCCTCAAAATAAACATCGGGTGATTAAAATGGATAATGGCATCAAGCATAATTTCTGTTGCAAAAGGAGAAACGGTGTCTGAGGGAAGGCACTCCACTTGATAGGAGGGCTTTTCTGAGTACTTGAACGTAGCTCAAGAGAGGGAGTCAAGGGTGAAGAGTTGGTGGGAGTTGTTAGGGGGATCCTTCCTATCATATGGCATTTAAATTGAAATAAAATAAAATAATTATAAGACACACGTATCGCTAATATTGCTTTATGTAGAGTGTTGGGCAATTATAAAATGAAATGAACAAAAAATGTAACTAAGATAAAATGTTGAGAAGATATATAGAATTACTAGGAAAAATAAAATAAGATAAACTTTCATTCACAACCAATTAGGTATAGGCCTAACAGAGGATAAAATGATAAGATGGCATTGTAGATATTCCAAGGAGACTATAAATGCTATGATTAGATTAGATGAGTGAATTGGGGTTTGTACTGTAAGATGAGGTGGAGGGAGACGTAGCTCGATGACATGAAAATATCAATGTAGTCAGGTGCAAATAGTTGTTTATTGCATCTCCTTGTTATGTTTATTATTAGTATTCTTAGGAGGCTCTTTAATTATTTGAATCAAGCATGCATGCACTTTAATTATTTGAATCAAGCATTCATGACGGTTAATTGTTCACACTCTCCTTCTGTGCATGTCTCTCATGAAGCGCTTTCAAGAAACAAACTTTGTCTAGCTCATGTACTATGTAAACTCTTAAAAGCTAGACATTTAAATGAAAAGATGGTAACTCGAAATGCATGCCCAAGCAACCATTAATACCAACAGAGGATGGTGTGAGCATGAAATCCACTTGATTTATTTCACAACAATTCTTTATTCAAGAAACAATTGGATATAATGAAAAATCAATTCATAGTATTATCTTTCTTGAATCAATTGGGTCAAGTATATACCTCGTTTCCAATGCTCCTGTGAGTCTCTTTGATCCAATAAAAACCAAACGTAAAGAGCATTGCCCTAGAACAGAATCTCCCGCATCGGACCACCACGTCCCTCCTCCACCCACCCATATGGGCGTAGTCCTCCTGCCCATCCTCCTCATGCGGAGCGGAGAACAGCGTGCAAATCCGGCATATCAGGTAGTAAATCACCAATATCAACATCCCAAGCACCAAGCGGATCGGGACCAGCGTCACCGCCGCGATCCCCAGCATCACCTTCTCCGTCGCGGGGATCTCGCCTCGCCCCATCGTCCCGTACGCGTCCCTTCGCACATACGGTGCGTACTTTCGCTCCAACTCCTCAATGCTCTCGGCCGTTGGGCTTGTTGCGGGGGTGTCGGACTTGAGGAGCGGCTGCTCGTCCTTCAGCGTGGCGCCGCGTTCAGGGGAGACGCTGACGGTGTCTTCGTGGGTTCCGTTGGCTCCGGTGAGGCTATTGAGTTCGGACGCCATTGCAGAAACCATAACCATAACCCTAACCCTAAGCGTCGATCCAAGAAAAAGAAGCCATGACAGATCGATAAAGGTCCGGTGGACGATGACTTCGCGGGCCGACCACGCACACGGGAAGGACAGTTGAGATCATCAGATCCGTTGATTAAATAATGGCTATAAAGATCCTGATCCAACGGTAGAAAAAACAGTAAACTTTCTAGTTTCCTTTTTCAATAATATATATAATTATAAAAAAAATGCAAAGATACGAAGCTTACTATTCTTATTTTTATTACTATTTATAATTTTTTACTATTGACAATCCTTAAAAAATTAAAAAATAATATTTTATTATTTATAATCCCTATATTACCTATTTTATCCTTTTTTTTTCCCCTCGACTTCCTTTTTTAACTCTCATCCGAGGGAGAAGAGAAGAAAAAAAAGAAATGAGGATGAGAAAAAGGAAAGGTATTTATATTTATTTACAAATGAATAATTTAGAATATTTAAAAAATTAAAATTAAATTATAAGTAATTAAAAAAATATAATATAATAATCTTGAAAGATAATTATATCCTTCTCGAACTATTGCATGGTGTACTAATATAAAAAAAATAAAATTACTATTTATATCTTTTCCGTTTAGTATATTAAAAGATCGAGATGAGTTGAACAAATATAATAGTGTTAAACTAATGAATGAACCGATTGATTATATAATCAACTGTCAAATTAGAATTAAAAACTAAAAAATACCTAAAAATGGTATTTCATTTACTGAGTATGATACCATAAAATTTATTGATTTATCTCAAACTTCAAGAATAATATAACATGAATATTTACTCTATTGGTTTATCTCATTTTTATTGATTTTAGGGGTTTTTGGATTTGATAAATTAATACATTTCATTAAAGAGTGTAAAAATGTAAAGTTTGTCCATTAAATAATTACTGCAATTGACTTTCTAATTTTATTAATTTTAGGATTTGTTGAGTGTGAAGTGTTAATCTAACCTAAAATTTTTATTTTGTGGACTATGCTCATTACTAGTGTTATTTGTGTTATATTGGGAAGCCCAGAAACCTCAATCTCATGATGACTTTGGAACGAAGAAGATTAGCTCGTTCTATGCTGGCAAAACAACTGAGGTGGTAAGTAAATATGATGACTAGGGTTTGATTGCAAGCTTTGTTATTGGTTTTAATTGCTTCTTTAGTGCAAGGCAAGGGTTTCTTGTGACAGTTGGGTGGGAGGGCTGCTTGCTGCCTCCTGAAAGGTAGTTGGTCTTGGTAGTTGCTGATGTGTTTGTCCTTGGACTACTTTGTTTGTACTTTTTGAGTGATAAGAACTTAGTTGATGGAGGTCACTGTAATGCCTATTGTATGCCAATAGAGTGAGTGTCCTTTTGTGTAGTGTTCTTGCTTGTTAAGTCTATTGTATGTCAATAGATTGAGTGTCCTTTTGTGTACTGTTCTTGCAAAGAAGTCTATCCATTTCATTTATTTAATTTATTTTTCATTATAGTAGGACAAGCCTATTTTTTCATATTATATTTGATGCTGAATAAAAAAACACTAATTGAGAAAAAGCAACTCCATATAGGCCACTAAATGTTGGAAGGTTAAGTAAGACAAGCCAGAGGCCAAACATGATCACAGTGGTATTTATCACATCAATTTATCAAACATGATCACAGTGGTAAAAAGAACTAATATTTTAAAGAATATCAATTTATCACATCAATTTATGAAGACTAAGTAAAATGCATATATGAAACCAGAAGGGAGCAGATTAATATCATTTCAAAACTCACTATACTTTTTAACTCAAGCTAACCAATAGGAACTATGATCACAGTTTTTTTTTACGTATGTTAATGGAAATAATATATATGCGTTTCAGAATAAATTTACTTGTTTTCATAAAGAAAAGGATCGATCATCATGCATGGATTGAACAATCTATAGGGCTGGTAGTTGGATCTTTTTGGTTCTACTCTAAACATAGCTTTAATTCCACCAAGGACGAGTGGATGAGCTTGCCCTTGTTGTTTGGTGACGGGTTGCGCGCATGGCTTGATCTCATGTGGTCTTTGAGAATGAGCGCAATGATGTCGGTCGTCTTCTCCACACGACCCATCGTCCTCTTACCTTTCGACCACGGTCAGCATTGTGAAGCTGCTCGTCATGCATGCGCACAACTGTTGACGTCGTCCTCCTTTCCCTCTATTTAAGGCGACGATTCTAATTTTTTCTGAGGAAAGTATTGAGGACAGTGATAAACAAGGAAGGGAAAAGAGTGTTTTCGATAATCCCATGCACGTAGGAAGCAATTAACATGTCATATCGTGTGGAAACACAGGTAACCCGTGTTTAAGGCGCCTGGTTGCATATCAATGGCCTCCGGCAACCGTCTTCACCTCATCTTAGTCATCCTGCTTCTACTGAACATCCACCACGCAAACGGCAGCTGCTTTCCGGCCATATTCAGCTTCGGCGACTCGCTTCAAGACACAGGCAACTTCGTCAACACCTACGCCAATACCTCCGTCGGCAAGCCGCCCTGGGGGCTGACCTACTTCCATCGTGCGACGGGGCGGTTCTCCAATGGCCGACTCATCTTGGACTTCATCGGTCTGTCGTCGCACTGATCAACCACTGCTGCGTCTCATAGTTGAATGAAACTTGACGCAGTAATCGTTTTCTTGTTCTCGGATGAAACTTGCAGCACAAGCCGTTGGATTGCCTCTGGTGCCGCCGATCCGCGGAGGAGGGGACTTCTCACGCGGCGCCAACTTCGCGTTTGCAGGGGCCACAGCGCAGGACAAGTCCGTCTTGGCCGGCCTTGGGCTTGATGTTACCGGTTGGGGTAACTACTCCTTGGCCGTCGAGATCGAGTGGTTTAAGGACCTGCTTCGATCCGAGCCATCCCTTGCAGGTGAGATTCTTGACACTCATGTTCTTAACTTAGCTTCAGATCAAAGAGAGAGAGAGAGAGTTCTACGAGAACTTGAATTCTTGTTCTAACAAGGGATGCATTCCCAGAACCAACCTTCTTGGGCAACTCGCTGTTCATGGTGGGAGAGATCGGAGGCAATGACTACAACGCCGCGTTGGCTCAGGACACACCGGTAGATGAGATCACGAAAGTATTTGTGCCCTCTGTGCTCGGGGCAATCAGCTCCGGGATCACTGTCAGTCTCGTAACACTTATTGTTTATGAACATGTAATCAGCTACATATATACACGTTCCTTCGTCGAACTCACTTCACCATTTGAAAGCTAGACTTTGATCGAACTCGGCGCGAGAAACTTCATAGTTCCCGGAAACCTACCGATCGGCTGTGTTCCGGAGTGGCTCGGAAAGTTCTACACCACAGATTCTGGAGACTATGATGAACACGGCTGCCTCGTGTGGATGAATGACTTGTCGTCGTACCACAACGAAGCGTTGCAGGATGAGCTAAACTCGCTCATGGAGCTTTATCCGAATGTAACCATCGCCTACGCCGATCTTTTCGGATCCGGCATGAGGATGTTCGCTAATCCACAACAATTCGGTGAGCTTCTTACTCTTCCATGGATCCTCGTGTCCAAGAAACATGAACTTGCAGCACCTCTGTTGATCAAAGGTTACTTAGCATGATATTTATGTTGTTGCAGGCATCACAGTACCTTTTACCGCTTGCTGCGGAGGCCATGGACATGGATGCGACGAAACTGGACCTGTTTGCAGCAATCCATTAGCCTATGCTTCTTGGGAAGGATTCCACCCAACCGAGGCAACATACCGTGCCATTTCTGATGGGTTGATCAGAGGGCCATTCGCCATTCCTTTATTGAACCAAACTTGCTCGAGCTAAACATGCAAGAAAGAAATTAAGCTCGGCCACATACTTGTATGCTGCATTTTGCCATGAAGCTTATGAGAAAGGAGTAGAAAAGTCAGTTTGATCATCCAAAAAGCCTTGTTTATGCATTGCCTGGTAGAGCTTATAGTTTGGATTCCTGGAGTTCCAGGAGAATACGGAAGGTATCAAAGCAGGTATGGTATATCCAGGAGATTATACCGTCCTATGTTCAACTATAATCATGCTCAATGTTCTTCTGCATTAACTAGCAACATTTGTTTCTAGAATAAAAATTGAGAGATCAATACAAAGAATATGAAAAGAAAAACAACTTGCAACGTTTTCAAAATCTGCACCACCCAACATGTCAAACCCTAAAATTATGTATCACATGCTTAAAAAAATAATTAAATGCCCAAAAAGTTTCAGTGGCCGTCGGTTCTCTCACTCTCGTGGAAAAGCTGTGCCGGCCACTTCGCTTAAAGTCGTCGCGTCACGATCAAACCCAAAGCGTCTCGAACACTTCTTTATTCCCTAAATTATTTGAACGAAAGGTCCCACGCGGGCCCCGCCTCTCCTCCAATAAGTGCAGAGCGTTTGGCGTTCTTGGCTGAAAGCGGTACTATTTTATTCGTTTAGATTTCACCTACTTGCCTACTCCGCCTGTTGTTGGACGACCCAGTGACCCCACATGCGGGTCCCACTATCTCGAATAATCTCTGATGTGGTTCGGTTCACCTAATACGGTCACCCGTCTTATTGGTTCCTCGGATATTATTCGGCTAACTTGGGGTCCCACATGAATTTTCTCCGATCAGTCTCCGAGATGACATTGACGTAAATGACGAACGCATATAACGCAGGTTCTTCTTCTGCGTACCAAGTTCGGGGGAAAAATTGGGTTCGAGGGCGAATCGAGCCGTCAAATGATTAGCTGTTCCTCCCCTCCGGTGGGCTCCGGCCACGGCCTTCGCCTCCTCGTCGTGCTGTTCCTGCTCTTCACCGGCACGGCCGTCGGATGCTATACTTCCATCTTCAGCTTCGGCGACTCGATCGCGGACACCGGAAATGCGATGTACGGCGGCATCATTGTCGAGTCTGTCCGCCATCTTCCGTACGGCCAGACTTACTTCGGCCACGCCACCGGCCGCTTCTCCGATGGCCGGCTTATCGTCGACTTCATAGGTTCTGTATCCTCTCTCTCTCTCTCTCTCTCTCTCTCTCTCTCTCTCTCTCTCTCTCTCTCTGCATTAATTGCGTTTGTTCTTGACATGAGCTTTTGGACGGTACTCAATGACTCTCCCAAATTGAACATCGATTTTCTTTTGTTTTCTTCTCATCTTATATGGTAAAAGGCTATGATTTTTAAGCTTCCTAAGATTGGATGTCTGAGATAGTGAGAGCTGTTGGTGAGCGCAGCGAAGGCGATGGGACTGCCGATGCTGCGCCCGTATCTCGCAGGAGGGAACGCTGAGGACTTCCGGTACGGAGCGAATTTTGCCGTCGCAGGAGCCACCGCGCTCAACGCCAGCTTCTTCGAGGACAAGGGGTTTCAGTTTTCCCCCATGGAGTACTTCTTGGGTGTTCAACTTGAGTGGTTCAAACAACTACTGCCTATACTCTGCTCCGAATCAAGTGCGTACATTACCGCCAAGCTTTCGAATTTTCTGCCTCGTCTTGTTTTTATCGGATGAGAATGTAGAGTCGGTCAACTGTTCCTCACATCAATCTTTAGGGAAAATAATTAGATTAAGTAATCTACTGAATAACATAGTAATAAGAAAAATATACATAAGACATTAATTGTTGATTCAGCATTGAGTACTTATGAACTCAAACTTGATTGGTTCAACAAATTCTTCCTGTTGCCTTCCTCTATATTGTGTTTCATATTTCCCTCAAATATGAAGCAAAAAATTCACTTATTCATCATATCATAGTTTTAATTGAATCATTCATGGAGCCTTTTCAGTTTTGAACTGTGCAAAAACTAAACACATTAATTGCTTTCTAACAAGTTTAGCTTTGAACTATGATCTTGATGATAGCACTAAACCTACTCCATGACCTACAGATTTAGGCATCATATAGCTAAGCTGCAGTGACCATATTGCCCCACTTGGCCAAACTTGGTTTGAAAATTTTGCATAAATCTTTGCAAGTATTTATATAATCTCCTTGTGGAATGTTATAAGAAAATTTCTAATTCTTGGAGAGGCAGTGCATGTTACTCCAGTGTTAGATGTTACAAATTTTATATTGATCTCAATGTTTTCTATTTACTGACAGACTCTAAGGACGTATTAAGCAATTCTCTGATCTTAATGGGCGAGATCGGAGGCAATGACTACAATTATGCATTTGCTCAAAAGCAAAGCATACAAGAGATACGAACTTATGTACCACGTGTTATCGATGCTATTCGTCAGGCAGTCGAGGTAAGTCTACCTATCTTGATATGTTAATATTCTGGCTTCTGTGTGCAATTTTTTGGCATTTTGCAAGGTTTCCTAAAAGAGTTTGCTCCAGTGTAACACTCATTTTGATTGGTAGGTCTTGATCCAACTTGGGGCAACTACATTGGTTGTTCCAGGGAATTTCCCAATTGGATGTGTACCAGCATATCTTTCAGATTACCAGAGCACAGTAGCTGAAGAATATGACCCACAAACAGGCTGCATAAGCTGGTTGAATGAGCTGTCTGAGTACCACAATAGCATGCTTCTGGATGAACTCAATCAGCTTCGAAAAGTTTATCCACATGCCACAATCATATATGCTGATTATTATGAAGCTGTCCTGAATATACTCCGCTCTCCCCAACAATTTGGTATGCTCTTGTTATATTATCTTGGTACCACGATAAGTATGTTTTACCTGTCATTATTACATTATTATCACATTTGAATAGGAAACAAAGCTTAACAACTATATTCAGCCAGTTGTTACTAAAGTACTTTGTTACTTGGAAGTGAGCTTTGTGCTACATACACAAAAGCATCTTGAAGTATTTTGTTTTAATAACTGTGACATGTGTGTATAACATCGAGTCCATACTAGCTTCCTATAATCATTTATTTCCAAAAATAAAAAAGAAAAATTACCAAATTGTTGAATTCTGGTCCTTTCTGTCAATATAAGGCCTTTGATCTTACCAGGGATAAAGATAAATAGTTTGCAAATTATGATCGTTATCATGCTAATTTTGAGACTCTAGGTATCAGAGGAACATGCATTCTTGTTGCAAAATTTGTCTCGTCATGCATCATGTACTTCACTATCGATCCGAAGTAGCTTTCTATTAAGCATGAAACATGTTACAATATGAGAATTCATAACTGCAGAAGACCTTAGGGCGGAGCAATGGAACAAGTTATTTTTTGGGCTAAGACACCAACTGATGTTACCCAAATATACTACTTCATCTGCGGCATTTTGAGCTAAGATCATCGATGTGGTTTCAGGATTTAAGACACCTCTTGCTGCCTGTTGCGGAAGTGATGGCCTCTACAATTTCAACTGGTCCAAAATGTGTGGTACTCAAATGTCAAAGGTGTGCAGCGATCCATCGGATTCTTTGTCATGGGATGGGATTCACTTTACAGATGCAGCTTACGGCACCATCGCTCTCAGCTTATTAGATGGAACCTATGCTTATCCTTCATTCACTGAAGCATGCACAAACTTTCAGCAGAATGCAGCTCTCTCACAATAGTATGCTCTTTCATCGACTGCTAAGTAGTTTATTAAGGTGTTCTTCACCTTGTTTGCAAGCCATTAAATTGTTATTCCCTCCAAAGCTGAACATTTTGCCCAAAAGACAAATGTCATAAGTGGCAGCAGCTACAATATCTCAGCCATGTCCTATCACAATATGGTTCATAACATTCTATTACATCTATCAACATAATCTTTTAGATGATTTAGTTATAAACTAGAATTTTGTATTGTATCAGAGCAAGAAATACAAAGTTCACTATCACCTTTAATAGTTTGATGGTCAAGTTAAGTCTTTTTACAGTCTAATTTTTCTCACCATCGAATTCAAACTTTTTTTGTGTTGGATTTGAGGGGGAATTTCATATTTCAATTGGAGCTTTTAGATGCTCAACAGTTGTCTAAACTTTATAATGTTTGATTGCATTAGGTCCATGAGATTCTCTCCAATCAAACCAAAAGTTGCAATTAAGTGGAGTTGGTCATTTGAATATATGAGACCTGTAAACTTGATTAATTGATTAGCAATTAATAGAAAAATGTTTGATATCTTTCATGTACTCTTTGCCCTGTGTGCAGTTGTTGCCAATCCAAACTAACGAGGATAATGTGTCTTGTTGAGTACGAAGTATCCTTTTATAGCTTGTCTAAGAGATTATGTACCGATGATTTTTTTCTCCCTTAATATAAATCAAGTTATCATAAATAATGTGTTATTTTATTTAAGTGATTAATTTTCTTGTTTGTATAATATAATTAATAAAATAATTAAAATTAATTTTTAATCAAGTGTATAAGTTAAAAATTTTATCAATCAATTAAATTATTGATTAATTTATTTCATAATGAGTGATGTGATTTTTTTAAAAACAAATAATTATTTTTTTTGTGTGCGTGAATCATAAAAAATAAATATTATAATTCTATCTTTTCTGTGAAGTCAAAATAAAAATTAGATTATTGCTTTTTTTTTGTGGAAAAATTTATCTTCTCTTATATAAAGGGTATTATGAGAATTGAGGAGTAGATCTTAAGAAGAGATAAGATCCTTTACTTTTTCGTATTATATTTTAAAATATTTAATATTAAAATTATTATAATTTATATGATGTATAATAATATTTTAATTTTAAAAATTTATGATTAATAAATAGTGATCATTTAATTATGATGTTAGAATAATTAGTTAATTTAATGTTAATAATAGTTTTAATTTATTTAATTAGATATATTTATATTTTAAGAAATTATGTGTGAATTTTTTATGATTTAATTATTTTTAAATTTGGAATCATGAATTTAAATTAGTTATTTCATGAAGAAGAATGAATTTAAGATTAATTATTATTTTATAATATTTTAAAGTATTTATAAAAATATTAAAATTTAATTTAATAAGAGATGTCAAATTAGAGTTGACCTAAGTTAAGTTTATTAGTCAGCTCGGCCCATATGACCGGACATGACCCAACACATATATATGTCTAGCCTATGTGGTTAGACATGATTCAGTCTATGTGATTAGGTATGACCCGATGGTTAGGTATAACCTAACACATTTGATCCGACATGACTCAACTCATGCAAATATATACAACTCGACTCATGTGACCAGGTATGATTCAACTCATGTGATTAGGTATGACCTAACATATGTGGTCAAGTATGACTCATCCCATGTGATTATGTATGGCTTAACCCATATGGTCAGGTATGGTCCAACCCATCTAGTTAAGCATGATCAAACTCGTGTGGCCATGTATGGTTTAGCTCATATCATCAAGCATGACTCAACCCATATAACTAGGTACGATGTCACTCATGTGGCTAAGTATGACCCAGCCCATGTGGTCAAGCACGGTTCGGCTCATTTGACCAAGCATAACCCAATCCATGTGGTCAAGCATGACCCAACCTATATGGCTATGCACGATGCAACCCGCAAGCTAAGCGTGATTAACTTCAGTGGTAAGGCTCAACTCAACTTAAGATGTGAAGCTAGGCTTGCCCAGTTATGCGACTAGCACTAGACACATCATCACCCTTCTATCTAACCCATTGTATCTCAACCTAACATGCACTCTGGGATATGTATGTGCAATGCACATGACTTGTACAAAACTCACGTTTCGATTTAGGTTATTATATGATATAACCTAGTTTCTTATCACTTTATTGGTTTAAGCACGTTAGTTAACTGAATTATATGAGTTTGATTGGTTCAAGTCGATTGAAGGTTATACCAAACCAACTTGATCAGTTGAAGCCCACTTAACCTCATTGAAATTAATTAAATTTAAATTAAATTAGGTTCTAAACTAGTATGTATGGTTTCAAATTAATCATAAAAATAATTTTTATGATTTTTTGAAGATTCCTACGATTATTAATATGTTTTCCTCACTTGACCCTAGTAAGAAGATTTATTTATTTTTTTAAATTAAAAAATACTTAACAATTGTAGAGACATTGATTTCAATTCAAAGATACAAAAAAAATCTTTGTAAATTATGAATAATAAAATAATATTTTTTTTAAAAAAATAAATCTGGAATATGACAGATTAAGCCTAAATTTTGCACCATGATTGGAGTATTGCTCGATAAAGTTACAGTGATTTCATAATTTAGCTTAGGTTTGTGTCATCTCATTCAAGAACATATTACTACTGCCTTATAGGAGACTATGACTGTAAATGACATCTCGGCAATCAGCGCTCATAGGAGAAAGGAGGAACTCTCAGACAACCACAACATCGAATGTGCTTTCTTTATTACCTTGTCTTCCTCCTCAACTTCGCCTTGTTCCTTTTGTTGCGATCTCCGCCAGCCATGAACATGATCACCACCGCGGCAGCAGCCACACCTACCGTGCAAAGAGTTCCCACACCGGCCAATCTCCACATCGAACAAAAGCCATTGCAGTCATCAGGCATCTCCTGCTCCAAGTACTCCCCGACAAGGGCTTCATCTTCTTCGCTGTCATCGAAGCTGGACGGCGGAGAGGACTCCTTTTCTTCCGGTTCCTCAACATCGGCGGCCGCTGCCGGCGCAATCTCACGTGAAGTCGCTTCTGCATCGTGCTGAATCCACTCCTTTGTTGTTCTTGGGTAGCCTGCAAAGTAGTCAGCATCGATGCTGCAGGTTGGTGGGAAGAAATAGGGTTCCTGGTTTGCATTGAGGAGGCCATTCTCGGTGAGCAACTCCCACTCCTCCAGCTCCATACTGGACGACTCCGAGGTTTCCTACGCAAAAGGAGAGTAGAGATGGATGAAAGAAGAAGATGCATGGCATGATGTTATATATTGTGCAAATGCTGCTACATGGTTGGTATCATTATGCAATGGAAGTCACTGCCAGACCTCTTCATCCTAGAATTCTTGGTTGCCATTATGTTGAAGGAGTGGCCTCCATGCTTCTATCTATCTATCTATCTGTACTCACCAAGAAACTTCCTGAAAGGAAATGAGACCACTGTGACATCTACTACTCCTTCATATATATCAACTAATTATTTCTTATTTGTTTCAACACAGGAGTTTCTTGGAAGCTTTCAATTATTTTTGCCATTTCTTTAACAACTGGAATTATGATGACATGATTGTTGTATGAAAGACCCACAAATGCTAAAGATAAATGATAGGGAGCAATTCATGTTGAGAAAAAAAGCAAAAAGAATAATAACAACATAACATTATATATATATATAAGGCAAATATTACATTTTAATAAATGCATAAGGCAAATATTTGTAAGAATACATACAAATATAATACATTGATCATATCACAGATTATTGATCAAGAAGAATAAATAGGATGATCCCTCTTCTCAATAATAATTTGTGGAGCAGAATGAAACATATGGAATAGGACATTGGATTCCTGACATGAATGGATGACCTTAATATAATTTGATAATTATGATGAAGACAATTTTGCTATCAACTATAATAAAATAGTTGGTCTTAAAATGAACTTAAATCAAACCAAATCACATTTGACTTAAAACCGATCGATCCGTAACGCTAGTTTGGGTTCCAATTAAACACGATTACCTAATCCACAGGGTTTAAACTGAGATCAAAATTTCACATTATTTAAGAAAGAAAAGAGAGAGAGAGAGAGAGAGAGAGAGAGGAGGAAGATTGGAATCTTTTAAATGAAAAGTCAGCCTAAGAAAAGCTGAAGACTAAAGTTTGGTTGTCTCTGTTGACAACAACAGCAGGTTGAGCCATCAACTGCCATTTTCATTCTGTGATCGCTTTATGCCATTGCAAAAGCGAAGGTATGTTCTTAAACTTCAATCTGTCGAGATTAAACTTCAATAATCGATCTGCCAATATCGATTAGCTAATTGATGAAAGAGATGTGGGCATTCAATTTGTCAGAATGACTCGTGGGAAGAATATAAACTTAGCTCAGATCAACGTAAGGTTTTCTTGGCCCTCAGGGATTCATTCCTCCAGCAATGGATATTTCCCAATTGCCTCTCAGAATTGCCACTTGCTCTTTGCCTTCTCTGTTATGCTCGCTTTACTTTTGTGGTCGGCCGAGATAATACAGTGACCGAGGCAAAGCAAATTCTCTCGAGGTTGCCCCACTCGAGCTTCCGAGCCTCTCCAAGTCGCATCCTCTTCTTGGGTACAAATACGGTGCTATCCCTCGTCCTCTTCCTCGGTCCCTAAACGAGCTCTCACATGGCTGCGGCACTCGAGGTAGGTCAGCTCAAATTGGTGGTGTCTTGAAAGGATTCATGCACTGAGATGTGCTGTGTTGCACTCGCAGGCTAGTTCGCCAGTCACGGAGTTGCAGGTCCGGATGGACTGCGGCGGCTGCGTGCACAAGATCAAGAAGGCAGTGCACAGCGTCCATGGTAATGAATCACGTCGATGGTGAGAGAGAAGAAGGTTTGGGGTGATGGTTGCTGACTCTTGTATCACTGATCAGGAGTGCATGACATCCACGTAGACTTCGCCCGGCAGAAGCTGACGGTGGTGGGGAGTGCTGATCCGGAGATGGTGGTGAAGGCCATCAAGAAGGCGGGGAAGTTCGCCACCATCTGCTCCCACTCGGAACCAGCTGCCGAGCCCGGCGGGTCCGAGCCGGCGGCCGACGCTGCTGACCAGCCTCCAAGCGAGTCTCCTCCGGCAACACCGGAAGAGCCACCTAAAGATGCTCCCCAAGTGACCCCATCTGCGGATGCCAAAGACGAAGCAGCAGAACCAGAAGGCGCGGCGGAGATCCACATGGTGCATCACTACCCGTACAGCTTCGTCCACAGGGAGCAGTGGAGCCAAGACCCCTCGGACGTGCAGGAGATCAGATGCGAGGAGCCTTTTGTCATGCACAGCTACGGTATCCGCAGCAGCCATAGGCCGCATCCTTACGTATCAGCTGCACGAGAGATGAGGTACGGCAGCGGAGATGGAAGCCAGATTGCCACTATGTTCAGTGACGAGAACCCAAATGCCTGCACCATAATCTGAGGTCGCAGAAGAATGAATGACAAGAACGATTCAGAATCCAAAGACAGCAAAGAAGTTGGCTCAAAACCATGTAAACTAAGAACAAATATGACAGGAAGAGATGCTCAGTTCGTCCTGGAACAAAAGTATGTCGTTATTGGTGAGATAAGAACTAAATTGACTTCATAATAATAACCAGTAATATATTGAAGTTGGAGGCAGCGATGTGAATTGCTACTGCTCTTGTTTGATGAAAGCCGAAGCAAATCTTGCAGCAAAACACTGAGGACATCACAAACTTATCTTAACTAGTCAACAATACATGTATGCATATGGGAATGGATCTGTGTAACCTCCACAACCCTGTCTGTCATTGGAATCATGTAAGTTTCTCTGGAAATATTCGTCACTAAATGGACCTGAAAGCTACTCCAATTATTACAAATCATATAATTATTTGCATTGTCCACAAGCTCCGAATTCTTAAATATAGTCGGATAGTAGTCAGCAAACTCAGCAACTGGAGTACTATCTCTGCATCAAACCTTATGGCCATTTTTCGATATTATGTAGACTACATCCCTAGCAGCTGTGCTTGTGTGGCATGAGTTGCAGTTCTATAAACTCCTACAGCTTGGCTCTTCGAAGTTCCAATTTGGCTATGGTTCCCAGATGAACTTCGTCGGGGCCATCAGCAATCCGCAGAGTCCGAGAAGTAGCCCATAAATGTGCCAGAACAGTGTCTGATGACAAACCAGCAGCACCGTGGACTTGCATTGCAAAGTCCAGCACTTTCAGCGCCATATTTGGTGTGGCTACCTGCGACAAAGATGATTAGTACCAGTACTTTTGTACTTTTGTCATTCCAGATGCAAATTATTCCAAGGTAGCAGTCATCATTCTACCTTGGCCATGGCGATAGTTCCACGAGATTTCTTGTTCCCAAGTCGATCCAGCTGATCTGCTGCTTCAAAAACCAAGAGTCTCGCTTGCTCCAATTCTACTCGGCACTATGAAAAACAAATGACAAATCTGTGAGATCTTAGGGATGCATCAACAAGGACATTTTATCTCAGATGTCCAAAATGATAGAAAATGGCAATAACAACCTTTTTAACATAGTTTTCAAAAAAATAAAAACATAGTTTGTACTGCCTTGGCAAATTGTCAGTCGGATCAAACATTAGCAATGATGAATTTTTACCATTTCTTAATTATTAATTTTCCCAATGATAATGACAGTATAGGTTGGCACATATCGATCTGACAATTCATTTAGTATTTGGAAGAGCTTACATGTTTTACATATATATAGGATAAAACAAAGTTATAAAATCAAAAGGACTGAACAGCTGGACCGAAAAAATCAGGAACAGTACCCTGAACTGGTTCGCCATCCAAAACTTGAAAAGCCTGAAAAACCCTTGACTTGTTATTTATTAGCAAAGATACTTGAATTTAACCCAAGGGCACTTGAGTCTTTTTATATGAAAAAAGAAAGAGAAGGAAACCATATTATATTCATTACCCTCTCATCCCTTCAATGTGTATGTTTTGTTCCTATCATCGTCTTTCGCTATATTAAAGATTATTTTTCTATTTTATATTTATACATAACCTATAATTATATGTTACTATTAAAAAAGAATTATAAACCTACAACGTGACCAGTTGACCCACCAATTCCACAAATGACCCAGTGATCCAAGACTCAATGTGCCGATAATCCGGTTCGGTTATGATAACTGTCGAACAAAGTAACAAGCAATTTGTATGTTTTAGTATAGCACATGAGGCACCACCAGAAACCATTATATCTAACATAATTGCAGGTGAGTGCTTGAACCTAACCTTTGACAAAGAACATTGATGGGCCAAACTGATGGGCAACAAGATTAGTTTTATAATGTTTTGAACTTTTGATAATTAAAATGCTGGAAAGTTTATAATAAGCTACTCCCAGAGATCACAAGAGCAAGAACATGAGCTACAATTTTGTAATAGGTGACTAAGAAGTATCAACAATAACAAAAAGAATTCTAAATAACAATGTGAATGAGGATTTAATAAATATCGATAGGTTTCAAAATCAAAGTAATACATTCACTAAATTGAGTGGTGTTTTTGAAGAAGGGGCTTGAAAATCTCATCCTATAGTAAAGGTAGTCCTCTATGACAAATGGCATGCTTAATGAACTCGAGAAGCGCCAAAGGTAGCAACTAGTTTCATCCATGTATTGAAAGCAAAGGATCCTGCATGGGGATGGCAACAGGTAACACTTAAACAATTGTGATACCCTTTAATCAGGTACCAGACAGAATTTGTGTACAAAAGATATATCCAAGTCAAATTCTGGTCCAGCTTTGGGTTAGAATAACCTACCTGTTGTCATTTCTATCATCAGGCAGGGATGGCAAGGATCAGGTTTTTTTGAGCCACCAGGTCTACCTTTCGTACTTAAACCAGGTACAAATACCCTTTAATTGGATTTGAAATGAGTTTGGGGAGGAAAGTGTTTATCCAAGTTGGTTCAACATTGAGGTACGAGAAGGAATATATGTACAAAAGATATATCCAAGTCAAATTCTGGTCCAGCTTTGGGTTAGAATAACCTACCTGTTGTCATTTCTATCATCAGGCAGGGATGGCAAGGATCAGGTTTTTTTGAGCCACCAGGTCTACCTTTCGTACTTAAACCAGGTACAAATACCCTTTAATTGGATTTGAAATGAGTTTGGGGAGGAAAGTGTTTATCCAAGTTGGTTCAACATTGAGGTACGAGACGGAATTTGTGTACAAAAGATATATCCAAGTCAAATTCTGGTCCAGCTTTGGGTTAGAATAACCTACCTATTGTCATTTCTATCATCAGGCAGGGATGGCAAGGATCAGGTTTTTTTGAGCAACCAGGTCTACCTTTCGTACTTAAACCGGGTACAAATACCCTTTAATTGGATTTGAAATGAGTTTGGGGAGGAAAGTGTTTATCCAAGTTGGGTCAACATTGAGGTTTGGGTACCTAGATAGCTGGTTGGGTTCAGGTTTGGGGTTGGATAAAAATTGCGGATACCCAATCCACTGCCATATAAAATCCTCCTGCACATAATATGAATAAAGTAAATGGACTTTGAATCTACCTATGTTTAATCATCTTGGTGAATAACATGCCCATATGCTTAAAGTACATGCAAGTATGTGACCATAAAGAAAGTATTTTTTTCTCACAGAAAGACACTTGCACTTACATCTTAACAGTGATCATACTTGTTTCAAGATAAGCAACTTCACAACAATAATCCAGTTAACATCCTTTTTTATATTTTTGAATTTTCATTCCTCTGGCACAAGATATCATATAACTAATACAATTCTTAATCCAAAAAATAGTATCAAGGAGAAAGTACCTTGGCAAGATCTGACAAGAAGGATCCCTGCTCAGCTATCAACTTTCCAAAGACTCTCCTTCTGAGTGCTCTGTCAACTGTCATTTGCATACCACGTTCTGCTGCCCCTATGAGTCTCATGCAGTGATGTAATCTGCCAGGACCAAGTCTACCCTGAAAATGTGAAGATGTGAAGATATCGTGCAAATGTGAATATTCTGTGACAAATTCATGATGGAATGATGCTTACTTGTGCTATCTCAAATCCCCGGCCTTCCCCGAGCAGGATATTCTTCACTGGCACGCGGACATTTTCAAAAGTTATTTCAGCATGCCCATGAGGTGCATCATCAAAACCGAAAACTAGTAAAGGCCTTCTTATATGCACCCCTGGAGTATTGACATCCACTAAGATCATTGATTGCTGCTTATGCATAGGAGCAGAAAAATCTGTTTTTCCCTACATGGTTTTTTGTTTCAAATATTAAGATACCATAGAAAGACTAATAGTATCATTCTAGTCTTGAACAACATGATAGCAATATCAAAACTTACCATTACTATTAGAACTTTGCACCTAGGATCCATTGCTCCACTTGTCCACCACTTCTTTCCATTTATGATGTAAAAGTCACCTTGCCTATGTCACATTTTCGGAAACATCAGTTCAAAGTCGAAATTTCAAAACACATCATTTCGTGTTAAATGCATCTTAAGACAATAGCCAATCAAGAAGATGGAAAGAAAAATGGATGATAAAATTTACGAAAAGCATGGTCTCAGAGCAAGAGAAAGAGATGACCATAAACTTAAAGATAAGTAATGTTTAAGGATAACATGGATAGCCCATATGAGTATTACTTGCATATATATGTTCCAGGTCATGAATTATATTATAGAGGAACACAGTCTTTAACCTAGAAGAAGTTACTGAACTGGAAGAAGCAGATAATTGCAGGGCCTAACTACAAGCTATTAGACACTGTATAATTGTTTAGTTTGGAGGCTATTTTTTTCAGTTCTGAGGACAAGAAAGTGATTTGTTGAAAGGATTTTCCACATATTCACTTGCTTGTCTAAGGTTGTTGTCAACTACCTTCAATGAATGAAAGTGATTGACCAAAGGGCGCTCCGCAGAGCAGTGGATGATTTCAAAATTCGACAGACTTTTGAATATACAACACGACCTATTGTGAACTGTGAATTCACCTACTCTATCTTGAAGTAGATTCCACGATTCTATCCTTCCTGAACCAACCTAACTTTGTGCCTCAACCACATTTGAACTTTTTCCTTAATTCTTACATGTAACAATTGACTATGGTAAAAACCCAATTAAGCTCCATATATCAATTAGCTAACATATGAAAGGAATGGTTAATCCTGCACTATTTTTATCTGTTATGCAGTACTAGATTTATACATAAGAAATAAATTAAAGGTTATTTTGATACATCTGTTATCGAAGTAGAAAAACTATAAAATTTAGAGATCAGATTTGAACACTCAAAGGGTTTTACATATATCTTTAAGACTGAAAACAACAATATGACCACAGTTACAGCAGAAGACAGCAAAAGCAAGGAATAACAGGGAGGTATTCTAGTGTAGAAACTCTCTCCCTCCCTCTCTCTCTCTCTCTCTCTCTCTCTCCACACACACACAGCACAAGAAAAACGCAGCATCCACCAAAGCACACCTTTCATTGAAGCAATCTTGTGTCAACAAGAAGTCATGCTTCTACATTCTGTATAATACTCAACCAACATCCTCTATCACATACTATTAATCGAAGACAAGAATAGATATGATGTACGTCTGTTTTTTCCTGTAAGACATAACACATCTGCTTCAACTTCTTCATTCACTGAATGTCAATATTTTTCCAGACTAATTCATCCTAATAAGATTTTGATGATATACACATTGATTGTAATAAAAATGGAGATGAATGGCTCTTTAACAGAGAATGTAAACATGCCATGTGGCAATTAACCAAAAGACAATAACAAAGAGAAGCATGTAGCATTAGCTAGAGACAAAAAAGGCAAGCCCAACAAAGACACTGAGCACTATGTTGAGGAAAACATGTTCAAAGTTCAAACAATAAATAAGCAGTCTGGACAGAAAAAAACTTGCCAGTGAATATTACCTAGTGAGTGAGCATTCAATGTTGGTTGCATCAGAAGATGCAACTTGTGGCTCAGTCATCGCAAATCCAGACCGAATCTTTCCTTCTAGTAGAGGAATTAGCCACTCTATTAGTTGTTCCTTAGTACCGTACCTCAATAAAACCTGAAAAAAGACAATACTGGAACAGAATAAATACCTTGATCTCTTACCATTGCATTGTCAACCATATTTTGGCTTAGCAAAGTATTTGATATTGCTAACATTATTGTTGCCTGCTTATAATACATCTTCCCGTTAAGAAGAAAGGACAGCTGAAGCTGACAGCATTCATTCAGAAATTATGCAAATACTATTATGACACTGCATAATTACCATAAACACTAGATGAGTTTGCTTCTTGGCCTCTTGATTCAAAATACATAATGGACAATTATAGAAAAAGAAATTATGATAAACCATGATGAAATATTATTAGCAACTTATAAGTTCAAATCAGAGCAAATTATGCTTGATAAGCAAATATTAAGAAAGTATCTCAACATTCACCTTCAAAAATTCAAGATATTTAACAAATTCCAACAGCTTAGGTCCCTTCATCAGTCAAGGATTCAACCTTAAATTCATAATTTATCATCTCGATATGCTGATTTGTGATGATGTAAAGGGCGTACCTGGTGCGCTGGCTTGTGATTATATATCCTAATTAATTTGATTATTAAGTTGATTATCTGGTTTGAGTCATCTGTACTGTGCATGGTTTCTCCTTGCAAACAATCTTGTTTTTTCTGTTACCATCATTCATCAATCTTGGTTTCTCCATGCTAAAGTCATATTGACATGCCTACATTTAGGTATTTCTTGACCATTCTTAGGTCTAATAAATTTCACTGTGACCCTAAATCTTGTAACCTCCAGCCCAACACCTATTTTCTTCATAAACATGGCTACCGTTGGCCACCTAACAGTAAATCATAAATTTTGTCTTACACCAGCGGCGTTCTTTAAGATTAAAAGATGTAATGCATAATGTGCTTCATTATACAGTAAAAAATTAGTAACAAAGCAAAAAAGATCCAATAGTATTATATATAAATCAAGGTCTGTCGTTTCGATGTGTACCGCCCGGTACGGGCGGTACGTACCGGTCCGATAGGTTACCGGTACGCGGACCGCCCGGTACCGAGCGGTACGACCGGTACAGTGCTACAGTGCACTGTATCACTGTAACAGTGTAGCAGTGCAAACAGTGCACTGCAGCACTGTAGCACTGCTACAGTGCTCGGTACACCCATACCGTACAGTACCGAGCCCAGGTCGAAACTCCGGTACGGTACGGTATTGCGGACTTTGATATAAATATATATTACTAATATACATGCAAAAATATGTATGCATATACTGATTAGAGGACTGAAGTAAAATATTCGCAATATAACAAAGGAAAATTTATAAGACTATAGAACGGAAATAACCTGGATGAGTATCACACTACCTCCATATTTCCTGTGTCTGGCGCACCACAGTTGAAAATTTGTGGTGCCCAAATTGAACGGCCCATAATCTCACACAAGTATCCATACTCAAGATTCGAAAGTCCAGCACCTAGCAAGTTACTATTCCAAGCTCCAGTAGAAAAATATTTTTCTTCTTCAAGCAGCTTTCTTGCCCTAGCAGCACTATCTAACTGCAAATGCATCAATGTGATATGCAACTGAAACAAAATACTAAGTAATCATATGGAAACCAGAAAAGAAGATATCTAACAATAATAGAAAGCAATAGATCCTGACCACCAAATTGCATCCCATTTCTTGAAAATATTATTAAGAATATTAGTGAAGTAAAAAGATAGAACATAAAGCCTTACTGGAATCCACAAGTTCCAGAGGCCTTCCTGCTTTGCTAACTCTTTCAACTTTTCTTCATCTGGATGAACTGTCCAACGTTGACTTGACTGTGCAAGTCTATAAAATTCACTCTCATTTGGGTATACATGATCTTGCATAAACTTTAACAATTTCTTCCTAAGCTCCAAAACCTTTTGACTAGGCACAGAATATCCCTGCTCCTTCATGGACAGTGAATGGTCATCTTCTAACCTTGCAGTTGCTCCTTGACTCAAAATTCCTGAAGACAGTACACAAATAAACTTCTACATAATGGCAAGGAATAAATTTAGAGCTAAAGGGATACTGGTATGGAATTTTGCAGACTAATAAGAAAGATTCAAGCAAGTGCCTCTATTAAAAATCTATTATTTATTCTAGAATAAGTTATTCAACTGTAATATCTATCACCAACTTTAAGATTAATAAGATATATTCATTATAGGAGTAAATATTAATATTCAATAATACCTTCAAATTTTCTATTGCAACAATTATCTATCATACATATGGCACACAAAAAGATCCAAAACAAATTTGCTAGTAGTTTTAAAGAGAACAATGGGCCTAAAGTTGTGCTTCTCTAAACTTCATGCAGATGACATGTTGGACAATGAAACGATGACATGAAAATGACTTTATTTGAAGAGAGCACCCGTTGGATTTGGAATTAATCTCAAATTCAAAAGCATCTCCCCTTTTGTGATGATTCCCTTGAGAGATGAAGGGCTACTATATATTCTCCCCTTTGTATTGTGTGGTAGAGGACAGTGATAATTAACATAGTAGTAGTGAACACCCAACATTATAGCTTATGGCAAATGACAAACACAACAATAGCACGTCTCCTCTATTCCATATATATAGTCATATGTTTTTTATTTCTCTTCTTTGGCATCCTTCTTGCCAGCCTCCTACATGTCACCTTTCTTCTTTTTCGAAAATAGAATTTATTTACAAGATAGAAAAATCAGTATAACCTTCAAATAATCGTTAAAGTCCATACAAACTAAAACATCTCAATAATATAATTCATGTTCTCCCAAAACCACATGTGACCATCCTGAAACAAAATCATAGAATATGAAGTATGACAAATTTCCATACTAACATAAGTTCCTTATGACAGTAGGATTCTGGTAGTCAAGAATGTCCTAATCATTCACGCAGAGGGAATCATATCAAAATTACCCAGTGGAGGCTGGTCAGGAAGAACAGACTCTCGAGTAATATATGCCCAGGCAGAATCAACTAAGACATTAGCCGCCTTTCCAGCATACCGAGCACGCTCTCCACCTGAAGCATTACCCTGTATTTGTTCAAAACTATTACAGACTTATTTTTCAAAATGTACAAACTTAATGATTTCTGATGCTAATACCAGAGTCCATCTATGATATACTCCTGCATAAATAGATGCACCACGGAACAAAGAAAACGCCATATAGAACTTCCATTCTCTAACTGGCCAGGGCCTTCTCTGAATTTCATCGATTTCAGGTGAGCAAACAAATTAATGATACCTCAAAAAATTGCAATGAAAATCGATGAAGCTACAACTACATGTAGAAAAAAATGTCAAGGTAATGCTTACAGCTGCAGAGCAATATACTGCCAAGTATTCCACCAAGGAAGGAATGCCTTCTGGGATGCCACTAAACTCAAGTCCTTCATATGATTCACATTCTCCCAAAGCCACGTCAACAATATACAGCTGTAC
Source organism: Musa itinerans (assembly GCA_001649415.1). Taxonomy (NCBI): domain Eukaryota; kingdom Viridiplantae; phylum Streptophyta; class Magnoliopsida; order Zingiberales; family Musaceae; genus Musa; species Musa itinerans. The sequence goes on from LVTN01000033.1 coordinate 188,118, forward strand.
AATTATCATCAATAACTTCTGACTTCAATCAATGACATTGTCAAGCTTTGTACCCATTTTGAATCTTTTAAATCCAAAATTTCCAAGTATCCCATATTCCTTAATGATGACTCAAATGGTTCAGGAAGCTTAAAGAAATATATTGTATTGCTACTTAAAGATTATATATGTCCCTGTCATGTCTAGCTCCCCTGGTTTATATTAGTAGTACAAGATGTGTAAGCTGTTTTGTATCTGTGACAACTGATATTATACAATCTGAGTTAAAACCATTTTCATGAAACATTTGAAGCTCATAAAAGCACAAAATAACAGATATTTAACAATATAATGTTCGTAACAAGCTACTGACCAAGGCACTGTATGCAACATCACACATTTGGTTCCCTAAAGTTGATAGTTCCCAGTCAAGAATGCCAATCACTTGATCCTGCAAAAAAAGAGGATACTCATTCTTAACATTATGCAATTTGTTGAATGTTACGTGTTTTCTGAACAAAAATGAAGCATTGGACAATAAATTGCTAGTTATGAAGCTATATAATATAGACAAACTTTTCATCCTTTAGTTTTTGTTTGTAGAAAAGATCAAGGCATGACGTGAAAAATCAGTCTCTCTACTTTATATTGTAACTACAATGCACGCAAAGTTACACAACTTTTTTAACTCTCTTTAATGCTTTACTATTGATCAGTACATCGACCATACATGAGTTACAATGCTAATTTCATCCCTTATAATTCTGAGATCAGCCCCTTGGTGGCTGGCCCATTATTGGGTTCGACCTACCCCAGAAAGGGCCAATTGAAGACCAGATTGTCCAAATTTGGTCCTGACACTCTGATATCAGTATGATAGATTTGTAATCCATATGGACTATTCGTAGTCCTGAAAGCACTCCTGAGAGAAACTGAAGATTTGGAGGCCAACAGCAAGACCTTGACTTGTAGGGAAGAAACTGAACTCAATGCATTGATAAAAGTCAACCCTTGATTTGGAAGGCCGACCAGCACTGTAAAGATTGCAAACCATGTTACAAGGGATGAAGACTACAGCAAGGGGTTCATCTAGGGCAGAACAACAGGCAAGGCTTTCGTAGAGGTCTAATCCTAATAAATCTAGGACTCAAACATACAAATCTGAATATGCATGTGGCCAGTAAAAAAATATGAATACTTGATTATTTTATTTCGAGCACAGAAAAGCTTTCTTCTATCTTCAATTTGACCTTCCAGAGCAACCTTACTCTCTCAAAGCAAAGGATCCCTAGTTAAAAGGGGTTGTTTAAAATGTTAATGTGTTTATGTGATTTATGTGCACAAGATAAGATTCTTTTTATTCCTAATCCCACATTTATTCATGCAGCTCATGTGATTTGATTAAAGCAAGACTTGGCACAATAATAAGGTTGCTCCTATGCAATATAGGAGAACATGATTCCAGTCATGAAAACAACCTCTTTACTTCTAGACCTAAGATTGTGTACATTAACTCTTGTGAGATATCGTATTGGCACGAGATTGGTGGATTGGTTTTGCCCTTTCTAGCTTATAAGTACTTTTATATAATTATGAATTCTATTTTACATTTATGTGAGCAGATTCATCAGAATTTAACACATGGAAATGCAGTATCTTTCTATAAAACAAGGAAAATAAATAAATATCCAGAACAATCATATTTACAACATATATGTGCATAAGGTGGACCGATCACTAAAAAAATATCAGTTAAATTAACAGGGCTCTGTTTACAGCTACCCATAGAATAAAGGATATCATGTTTATCCTTACGAGAACCAAGAGTCATGAAAAGCAAATACCTAAATCTTTTCTCTAGTGACTTACTTTTCAACTTGTTGATCTAGCATAGTTGTATAAATAAATTGTGATACAATTTGGAATTCAAATGCATATATTCTAGCTGATCAGAAACAAATTTTAAGAACCTTGACAGGGTGAAAAACTAGATTATCGATTCGATAGTCTCCATGCACAAGCCCAGTTCCTGATGCTCCTAAAGAATCTTCAGCAGGGATGTTTTCTCTGAGCCAAACAACCAGATCAAGCATTTTAGGATTTCGATCAGGTTTCCCTTGACCAGTTGAAGCGAGATACTGTTTTCCCCATCTTTCCACCTAACAGACAAAAACATCATCAAAGCATAAATAAGGTTTTACATCTTTCCTCATTTTTACAGTTATGTAGTTCAATCTAACAATAAACTTCATTAATCTTAGAAGGGAAAGATACCAAACATAACAATCTCTCAAGAACAGAAAAATGAACAGAGTTGTTAGAACCAAGGAGCAGTAAGAGTTCCTCAAGGCACCAAGCCAAAATCTTAGGCCTGCAACTAAGTTAGCAGGTTGGAACAACTATGATGTAATAGTATGTATTGCAGCTTCTGTCACAGGTAGTATCCAGCATGACAAGTGGTTCTGATTCATATCAAATTGAACTTGAAAAGCTTAACATCTTTAGAACATAACTTAGTGCTTTGTAATGTAAAGCTAACAACTGTTGTACGAGCAAGCATATCATTATGAGAAATAACGACACCTTGAGGGAAAAATAAAAAGAATTCCTGCACAACATGCAGACTAGCTTATCTTGTAAAAACTTTTCTTGAATGCTCAAGGATCAGGATCTGGTTTAGTATTAGTTCCATATTCAAGCTATTTAAACCAGCCAAATGACATCACCTGTCTCTTGCAATAGTTGTCTCTCCTGCCAAACTTTTGCAACCCAATCGAATCCACATCAACTTTGTGTAAAGAAGCTAGAGTTTTCGCAGTTGCTTGATATATAACCTTCCTCCTTTCTGGGCTCAGTCCCTGAACATGAATAGTTGCAGATTGATATAAAAATTCAAAAATAAGGCAACTCATGAAAAGCTAAAGATAAAGATAGATGGTGCTTTTCGAATTTTCTCCCCAAATCAAAACATCGAAGAAGATCATCATGTGCAAGCCTGCAACCATTCTTGGAAGCAGTTTAGACTTAAATTCACAAGCTACTGCTTGCACAACCCAGGTGTTCCATTCATATGTGATGCATACATGAAACAGTTAAAATTATTTTTTTCCCTCAGAAAATATTTGAAAGTGACGGATAATTATGTGAACTACAGATTAAGCAACAATAGAAAGTTAACTTACTGGTAACTTATTATCCATGAAAATCCGTCCCTCCAAGTACTCCATAATGTAGAAAGAAGTACCAATTATGCTTGTATCATTGCACAAGCAGAAAACCTTTGGAACAGGAACATCTGTGTGCACACCTAAAGCCTTGAGAACCTGTACAGAAGCAAAAACAAAGACTGATGAAAATCAATTGGGTGATACTCCAAAAAACAAAAAAAGAACAGCCAACTAACAAATGGCCATTCAATGCATGGCACTAGAACATATTGCTAAAAGTAAAACTTTCCAAGTTAAAAGTAAACACTCAAAGATATCATTGTCCAGTTCATCCAAAAGCCTACACATTAAGCAACTATCTCTTAAATATGATGCACAAAAATACCTAGCCATTAACATGGACAAAGTTTGGAAATAAGTAAGGTCTTGCAGCAGTGACATTGTGTTCTGACTATAAAATCCAGGAAACAACTTGAAAAAGCAGGAAGAGTATTAGAAGAAATCAGTTTAGATAAACAGCTCTTAAAACAATTTGTTTCCTAAGAGTAATTGACTCTTAGAGACATGTGAGCATATCTATTTACAAGAAATATTTGAATAAACAACTTCCACTCAAATCATTAATTAGCCATAACCAAGATTTATCCAAATAGGACCATTCAATCTCGTACGGAAAGAAAAAGAAAAACCAAAACACATGCATTGGAAGCTAAAAAATCATCCTGTGTGTGATTTACAACTATTCAAACGTTTCTTCATGCTCATAGAGCTTCAGTAAAGTACAGGCATAATAGGCGGATCAAACCAGCCTGCGAGAATTTGTTTCCTTCCTTTTATTTCTTCTCTAACTATCAAATAAAGTAGCACAAAAAAGTCAATATTATGAACATATTAACCCTAAAAGTCAAATCCACCCTCTTTCAAAAAATTCCAGAAATAAACCGTCAGATCTAACTTCTCGAGGCACTGGTACCCCAGACAAACGAACTCTCTTCATAAATCGCACTCGTCCAATTCATCAAGCAAGATTCTTCTTTTCCAAAAATCAGACATTTTAAAAGCCCAATTGCTCTTGCACGCCCATGCCAACATATCCTATAAATCTTACAACGAAACGTAAGCATAAACGAGCAGATCGCATTTATCCCGAAGGCAAAGTTCGCTCCTTTCCTACTAATATTTAGTAATAACAGATCTACCTATTTAACCAACAAACGAAGCAGAAGGAAAGCTATACCTGAAATTCCCTCTCGACGGCATGGGCGGACTCGAGGAGAACACCAGGAGGCTTCTTTCTCAGAACATAGCGCTTGACGACGCCGGGGGATCCATGGGAAGCGACCTCCAAACAGAAGGTCGGATTGGATTGGCCATAGCCGAACTGGGAGACGCTGAACTTAGCCGGCGCTGCGGGGAAGCCTGCCACGTTGGCGGCGGCATAGCGGAGAAGGGCCGCCTCGTCGAAGCGGTGCGCCGGCTGCACCGACCGGAGGAGATCCGACGTCGAGAAGGCCATCGCGACGTAGCAATCGAGAAGCTCGAGGGATTCGGGGGAGGGTAAGCGGGAGCACGGCAACTGAGGTACGTCACGTTCTTTGGTAGGCGATCGTGAAATTTAATGGGGAGAAATTAAAGGCATCAACGTGGACGCTATCGCTCCCGGATAAAGAAAGAAATTTCTCATACAACTAACTGCACTGCTTTACTTCCTTTTAACTTTGTGTTTCATCTTAACACTTAAAGCATCGTTGGATTTACCCTTCGATTGTTGTTCCTCTATATAGCTTTACTCAGCCTTGCATGTTATCTTGACATGATGTTCATAGTGTTTTCTAAAATCTATATGTTTATAATGCCGTCGTTCAGTACATTTATGTGTTTTTTTCTTATATTAAAAGATAAACGAAGAAGACAAAATTCAATTATATGATCTTAATCAAAGATCTTACTAATTAAGCCAGATGACATATTCACCTATGCTGAATTTAATTAAAAATAATAAAAGATTCATGTCATAGTAAGTAAGAACATTAAGATCTCAAGATCTTTCACATATCAAATTATTTTTTTTTTCATCTGGTTTTTTTTTTTAATAAAGTTTACACGTTTTTGACATCAAATAACTGTTCATTTAAAATTGGCATACAAAATCACTGATACATACTCTTTACTGGTTCAACATAAGATGCCAACAACACATATGTTCTACATTTCCTCATTATTTGTCCTCCTTGAAAAAGACCCACATCTTTGGACTTGAGTACTGGCTTAACTGGACTGGTCAATCAGAAAGACTTCGACAGTATCAGAAAAGGAATTATGATTGTCTAGCTTAGTTCTCACAAGATCCTGGATTGACAGTATCAGAAAGGTTTATTCTCTTGTTTTTCTCACCTTTATTTTCTTTTTCTTTAAGGTAGTCCAAAGATTCTTGGATGATCCTTTGGGTGTGTTTATCAGCAGATAAGCAGGTCAGACTGCCTTCATAATAGCACCACAAACATCTCTAATCACATGGCTTCACACATCAAAACCAACAGATACAACCAATCTGGTTAATCGGCATAGTTGCTTGTATTTTCCAGGACCCAAGACAGGAGTAGAGTTTATAGTCACTAATCCTACTTGTCCAACATAATATGACCACATCAGTATTCAATCAAATCTACAAGTTATACACATTCTACGAACTAGAAATGCATTGCAATAGACACCAGTCTCCCTGCACAATACCACTCAGAATATATGTCAAGACAAGTGCCGCACGACAAATTGCTGATCGACTAAAAGGCAAGTTGGCAACAAAAAAGGTACACACAATCCAAATATACAAGTTGATGTGAATCGTAGAAGATTTAAAGAAGAGGAAAGTCGTACATTTTCCTGCCCTTAGAATGTTGACCTTGCTCATTTTCGATGGCCCAGAGAAATCTGTTTGCTAATATGGCACAAATTTCAACCAAAAGTTAGGATATTTCCCTGATTGATCAACAAATACATTGTTCGAAGCAGTTTAAGTTGAAAGCGGAGATGTGCATGAGATATACAGGGAGTGCAGAAGATCCTTAATAAGATAGACAAGCCAAAGATTCGGAGCAGAATCCAGGCATCGGATTAGCAGGAAGAACTCACAGTCATCCAGATTTGAATAGCAAAACAGCCTTCGAGTCAACGTAAAAATAAAGGAAGTGGTTGGTCTCATGTGTTACATATGATCCTGCAAAGGCAGAAGCCAGATTAGAAAGAATACTTTACACAGTAGAGAGAATTGTGATGAGACAATAACGAAAATAATTAATTCAGTGAAGGAAAAACAAGTGCCAATCTATCTGAATAACAGAAATTGCCAGATTGATTCATCATATTATATAGGCACTTCATAGGAGAATTTATGTCCATTATCTGTTTGATGTTGCTTTATTATGATTCACAGTTACGATAATTTCTTTTATATTACAAAAGAGGGAAGCCAAAAGACCACACAAGGGTATCTTAAAGGATAGCACAATCCACAAGCCCTACATCAAGAATGACCCTGGGAAGGAAAGAGAGAGAAGTTTTGACAGACGGATGATTCATGTTAAATGCTTTTTGCATGTCAATTCAGTGGCATATTATGTACAATAAAAACAGTGTAACGACGAATCCCAAAATGAATCGGGTCGGGTGAATTAGAGAATAGATAGACGTCTGTTGACATTCCATAGCTTTCTGAGACTGAATTAGGGGGCTATTATATTCGTTATATGGGTCTCTTTAAACAGGTCTTTAAAAGTTTAAACTAATCATAAAACTGACAGAAATGTCAACATATTGGATCAGACTAGCCAGTTCATTCCAATTCTTAGAGGCCAGGTCACTGTATCTTATTTAACCCTCATCCCCTCAGCTCCCCAAATGACTAATTTCAAAAACTAAGATTGGAAGTACAAATTTAAGATGTCACTCTTTTGTTATTTTCTAACATACAGCTTTCTCCAGCATGATTATCCCTGTACAGAAAGAAAACATGTAAGACAGTAACCTTACTATTATCTCAATCAATTTTTGGATATTGACAAAATTGTGCAAATAAATTATAAGTTATAACTGAAAACCAGACTCAATACTGTTGTTCACAACTCACTGTAACATCACAACATAGCATAAACATGCCACATCTGAACAATGATGTCATGCAGAACCTGCATGTTGCAATTACCAAATGGAACAAAAAGTACTGCAGGAACAACTATGGCTACAGTAAGCTACTATGATCTACATGTCCCAGTGCACGTGTAGCAACAAATTCTCTGTGGCCGCTGGTCCTAGAGATACAACATCTCCAGGTAATATGTGTCCTAATTGCTTCCACTGAATATACTCCATTCAAAATAAATGAAGCACATCAAAATGTGGCACAGGATTGAAAGTTTTTTGGTGGCAAGGTAACATAGCAATCAAGAAATGCAGTAGACAAGAAGATAAAGTATTGGACAATTTTGATAATTTCCTCTGCTTTCAATAGAAACATAGGAAGTATGCATCTCATGAACACGTCTCTATTGTTAGGGGAATAGAAGAGCTAACCTGCCAACAATTGCCATCAGAAAGCATAAATTTTGAAGTACCCTTTGTTAGAATAAAATTACCTGTATGATCATATTTTCATATGCAACACTAACAGGATAGTGATCCAAGATTTTCATGATATACTCAACAACTTACATAAACACAATTCAAAAATATATATCACACAGATAAACAGGTCACAGCAGTCTCACTTCATGTCCCCTTATGCAGATGAAAAAGAAGTGACACAGGTGGTGGAGGAGGCATTAGACTGTTGCAGAATAACTGAACTTTTTTATATCCAAAATTTAGACATATCACATACATATCTTCCAAAGGAAGCACATTTATAATTAGTCACTATGACTCAATTTCCAGCAGTGATATTGGTTACTAAGTCAAGATTAGGAAAATTGTCTCTCTATCTACCGAAGTAGGCCTACGACCAATGGCCCTCTCCAAACAGTGTAATTGCAAAACGCCTCAAAAGCATTGGGGCCACCCCTCTTCATGGTTGACTTCCAATAGCAAATTTATTCTTGTTTTGGTTTAAGTGAAATCAGAGTAAAAAGAGTGAAAGTTACCAGTCAACCAAGCATGATAGCAAGTTTAAAAAATGTGTGATTTCTTCCCATGACCTACAATAAATCTCCTCTATATAACAAGCATCCACTTAACATTAAAAAGAAAATATCTTTACATCTGAAATAGACTTAGAAGAAACATAACATATTAGGTCAAATATGTAATTAAAATATGTAAACAAAAGGAATGTCTTTATTAGCTAACAATCCAAATCCCTTTGATGACACAGGAAAACCGGGATTTGAGATTGGTAAAGATATAAGGATAGAACATCGTAAGAGCATACATGAAAAAAACAGAGAGGTCTCCATAATGAAGAAATTAATGATTTTGAGCCACTAAACGATTGTCATGGAAAAGAGTAGAGTGAGATAATTATTAGGGTGCACTTAGAGAATAGATACACATTTGAATATCAGTGCAAGTCAAATAATTATGTGAAAAAGGTTACATGGAATCCGTAAATACCTTAGAATTTATTTATATAGGTAACAGGACAATCAGTCATATGATGAGAAAAAACATAAAACAACAAGTGACTTGGAGAGGTCAATGGACCAATCCAGTGACCCAATAGCAGGTCTACAGATTCTCTTACACTATGTGCTAATCCACAGAATATATTTTTACAAAATCTTTTTATTTTCTTTTTTCCTTTGGAACAGAGGGGGTCTGCCCTTTGCATGCATCCGAATATCAGAAGAACAATGGTGCTATGCTGGTCAGCAGGAAGATCTAAAAACATTGACCGCCGTCTACTAGAACTACAGAGGTAAAAACTGTTTTGGGAAATTTTCATGTGGTATGCAATCAAACCAAAATTGTTTGACAACTATACTCTGATACCTTAAGGTCAACAAAACTTGTGTCTATTGACATGAGATGAGAGAAAAAACATATATTAAAAACACAATATCGAAGAAAGAATAGATTGTGCACAGAAAAACCAACAACATGAAATAAGGCGAGGCAAGTTCTTGGCCGAATATTTTGTAGTAAACTAGCAACAAGAAAGGTTCTGTAAAGCAACTATAAGCACTAAACTGCAGAAACCCATTAATGAAGCATTTATGGTTAAGTTAATTACTAGGATAGAAATCATAAAAGATAGACATTCAGATGCTTGGTGCACTTAGTTGGAAGTTTGATTACGTCCAAAACAGCAAAATATTCAAACGCAAAAACTATATCATGCTACAATTAACATCACTATGATACTGCAACATAACTCTCCGATCGTTGAGGTCCATCCACAGAACCAATGAAACTAAATAAGTACCTCTGACATCATCCTTCCGCATCAGTCTACAACTTAGTATAATCTATGGAAGAAAACAATATCCCTTCGAAACCTCACCAATCGATCAGCTATAACTACAAATCTTCGATGGATTTATCTCTATGAAGTAAAGCCCAAGTAGACCAAACAATACGAATCATGAAGCACTATAAACTGAAAAAAAAAAAAAAAAAAGAGAAACTGATATTTACGTCCAAAGGATAAGAACGAAGCGAAAAAAAGGAAAGCAAGGAAAGGATGGATACCGAAGTTGCGACCGACGATGCAGTGCCACGTTTGCCCATACTTGTTATCGAATTCCTTTTTGATGTATTCGGCGATTTCCTTCTCCAACCTGTGTTTCTCAAACGCCTATTTGCGCCAACACAAACACGGAGAAACGAATCAAGGGAGAAACCAAAGATCGGTGAGCAAAGTTCTTCACGGATCGATGAAACGCAAACAAGGGGCTCGAGATCGAAGGAGGCGTACGGCGCGGGCGCAGTCGATCGCGTCGTTCCGCATCTTCTCGCTCATGTCGATGCTCTTCAGGACGATCTTGGGCGACGTCGCCGCCTGCGCCACCGCTCCTACGCCGCTCTTGCTCTCCTCCGCCATTTGTGAATGGACGATGAGAAATCAAAAAGAGCACGGCGAAGCTCCGAGCCAAGAATACGGAGAGGGGCGGATGGGGAAACCCGATGTAATCGTAAGGTAACTCTCACCGCAACTCGTGGATCGGGTGCCTTCGCCGAGTCTCGGTCCAGAGAATGCCTAAACGAGGGAGGCGTCCCTTTGGTTAAAGGCCGCGTGGCGTTCTTTTCAGGTTCCTTCTCTCGTGTCTGGTACCTCTCCCGAGACACAGGATCCTTAGCCGGCGCGGTGCGGTTGTACAATGTACCGACGTGACGCTGATGTGGCTGATCATGGGCTCTCAATCAAGTGGGTCCCACCAGCCTCCTCTGACAAGTATCGATTCCGTCTCGCCAATACGAAGGAGAGAGGCTCGGATGGAAGAACCTAAACGCACAGAAACATTGTTCTGAAATCATTTCTTGTTCTCATACAGATTGCAGCCAAGAAAAGATGTTAGCAACTCAAATACTTATAGGAAATGGTGCAGCTAAAGGTGGTGTGGGCTTCCCCTGATGCAAAAAAGAAATATAGGAAGCATTTGAATTCAATTCAGTGGACATTGGCTTTTCAATGTCCAACATGCAAGAAAGAGGAACGAATGCTGATGGTCATTCTGCATTAGAAAGTGTAAGAAAGAGGAAAGTCACATTGCAGAGGTTGCTGAGGGAATTGGGGTACATGGAAACTGTGTCCATTTGCATCGAGGAGGTGAGATCACTGTACAAGCTCTGAAGGGACTGAGGAATTACAGTGGCGACATGACTGCATCCCACAGTTGCTATTGAAGGTACAATAAAAGCTCCAAGCTTTAAAGGTCAATGGCTTCTCCATTAAAGTCGGCATCAAACTGTCAATGGCTTCTCCATCTTCTCGAGGTTTGATGGCAAGTTGTTGAGCTGCTGCAACCCATGTTTTGTGGAGACTGAGACGGAGCAGCAGGAGGTGGTCCTTATACAACAAGTAGGAATCATGGGGTCAGCAAGATCCATCATCACCATCATTACATGAAGCATGGATCAGGGACCAGTACTGATGCAACTCCCCAGGAAGGATTCCAGACTCCGATTTCTCGAGTTATCTTTGCACATATATCACATCAAAAACTATGATTAAAGTTGGCTTATTTTACTATCAAGGAGGAGCAGTTCATGACTCTCTCTCTCTCTCTCTACTGGTGGCTTTAGATCAGGTTGTGGGCACAAGTGGCAATTAAATATTGGATGATGGGAACGGAAGTGGGCACCGATGGAGTCGGGGAAGAAGGAATCAATCTTTTGAGACTCAGTTTATTATGTGATCAAACCTTCTTGGGATAGAGGGAATGGGTGTGGGTTGGGGAGGGAAAGGGGGTGGCTGATGACCACCTCCTGTGGCTGTACTGCTGGCACGTGTATCTTCATCCCCATCGAGGTCTATTTATTTCCACCCCATGCCTCTTCTCCATGTTCCTTTGTCCCCCCCCCCCCCCCCCCCCCCCCGGCCTGGGCCCCCCCCTCCCTCATTCACCTGCTCGAGAAATCCCTCTCGAGTCCCCTGTTCTCAGGTTCCCACACCATTCGTTTCCTCAAGGTCATGCTTTGATGCTTGCAGGAGCTGTTGCCGAACGCATGGAGGTGGAGTACCAGGAGGTGATCCGGAACTTGATATCTCTGATCTCTGCCAAGCTTCTTCTGTCATCATCTTGTTCGTGCGTCTTGCTTTTTTTGATCCGACCTTGTTTCATGGTGATGATGATGGCAGGAGTACATTAGGAACTCAAGAGGTGTGCGGCTCTTCACATGCAGATGGCTGCCCACTTCTTCTTCACCGAAAGCCCTCGTCTTCCTCTGTCACGGTCGTCATGATCTCTTCAATCACAGGCTACTCGGTGTCTTCGGTCCACACATAACATCTTCTCATTCTTGGTTGCAGGATACGGCATGGAATGCAGTGGATTCATGAAAGGTGAGATCAGATCCTCCATCTTCCAAAGTAGAATGGGTTATTTGGTGCATGCTGGGTGCTGTCCCCTTTCCCTGGACTCCATGACTGAAGCAAGTACTCTGTTCCAACCTCTTCAGAAGGCTAATAATTGCTTGTGCAGGCATGGAAGGTTGGGTATTAATTGCATGAACTTTCTTGTGAGAACCTGTGACTTTGGGACAAAAGGCCAAAGCCAAAGTCAGTGTCCGCTAAGAACTTTAGGGTAAAACATGGAGGGCTCGGCTGTTGGGGAAGGAGGATGGGGACATTTATTTTCTTTGCTTCTTCCCATGCCATCATTTACTTTATTGTCTCATTTTATTTATTTATTTATTTATTTATTTCTTTTGATATCATCATGTTTTCAACTTGATATGGCATGAATTATTTCCATGCTACATTTTACTAATTAGATTTTAAATTTAATTAAATATATGAATTTTTATAGACATCAAATAGTTGGAACTTATTGTTATTATTATTGTTATTTCCTACTAATTAGTCATAAGCCATTGTTGTCTACTATAATCATCATTTATATATTTGAAAAATTATGTGTCTCTAATTTTTTGAGTAGTGATGCTAATTATGAGAATGTTAGTTAGCTTAGCTGATAATAAGAATCTTGACTAAGATTTTGAGATTAAGTTCTGTCTTCACTACTTATCATGTGGAAAAATGAAAAGAATGATGATGATTATGGCATCATAATGTTATATTTTAGCTTAGTATTGCATTGTAGCAATGTATATGTTATCTTCAAGTGCCATTTTTAATGACTTATTTATGAGCATTTATGAAAACAGTCAGTTCCCTGAGGCCATGTCACTTTCGATAATACACAACTCTTATGGTTGTAGTTTGGTGAACAAACAAGAAAGCCACCTCTTCCAATATATTCCAAGTAAACACACCACTAATTAGCAAAGATTGAGAATTTATTATGCAGCTGCATTTCCCTCGAGGTGTGGCGTCTCGGTCGTCCGATCGGGGACCGACTCCGATCGGCGAAACGATCGGACGACCACGAGTGATTTGGTTCAATGTGGGGGCCCATGTAGTAATTGTGGTCGTCATAGTCGTTGTTTGGGCTGGTGAGGCCCACCAAGCATGGTTGGTTGGTGACTCAACCATATTTATGAACAATGTTTGATGAGCAGGGAAATTAATGTGGTTCAATTTATGGAGGATTGGATCCATTGTGTGTGATCTGATGACAGTGATTTATGATGGTGGTGTTAGGGTGCGGCACCAAGTTGGCGGCGGTCGGATTTGGCGTGTTCGGCCTCGATTACGAGGGACATGGGAGGTCGATGGGTGCCCGGTGCTACATTAAAAAGTTCGATAATATCGTCGCCGATTGCGATTGGTTCTTCAAATCTGTTTGCGGTGAATTCTATGTTCTTAAGTCTTATGTTTATCATAATATTGGTATTCGACATGGAAAATGCTTCTTGCATCTATAACTAAATGTGTGTGAAGGTGATATTGTCATTTCTTTGTGGGTACAATTCTTTGCCAACTTAGACACTATTTATTGTTCTCACAGGGATTAGTAGGAAGAAGTAAAGATGCCTTTCTCAATAAAAAGGGTTACTAGACATGCATAATATGCATGAGTGCTAAATGCAACATGTCTTGGCCAAACATGCACATCTCAAAACATGCGAATAAATCCTTTGAATTCATGGTGGCAAATAGAGATTTGTAGTATATTATCGTCATCATATCACAATGTATCATTGTGGTACAGGATCGTCGGAGAACCAAGACAAGTGTCGATTTTTGTATGGGGAGTCGATGGGTGGCGCGGTGACGCTCCTCCTCCATCGGAAGGATCCGACTTTCTGGGATGGTGCGATTCTCGTGGCGCCGATGTGTAAGGTGGTGATACGTAGAATTTATCTTTTTTTTTTTTTACGAATGATAAATTATGAGGATATAATTTTATCATATTTGTGATATGAGAATCTGATAAAGTCTTTATGGTTGATATTCTACGAAGATCAACATACCTGATTACTGTGTTGCTTTACATTACGTGCAGATATCAGAGAAGGTGAAGCCTCATCCGGTGGTGGTCAATCTTCTAACTCGGATAGAGGAGATCATACCCAAATGGAAGATTGTTCCTACCAAGGACGTCATTGACTCTGCCTTCAAAGACCCAATCAAGCGTGAAGAGGTTATATATTGACATTTCCATATGTTATATCTTAATACGAAATAATAATCTACTAACTATATATGTATATATATATATATATTATATGTAGATTAGGAACAACAAGTTGATCTACCAAGACAAGCCGCGGCTCAAGACCGCGCTGGAACTGCTTAGGACAAGCATGGACCTCGAGAGCAGCTTAACCATGGTAATGCTTTCTTTTAGCACCATAAACTTACCGAGGGTTTTCGGATACACTCGAGGCTGTTCCGGGAGTCGGTTACTGGCGGTGAGGTTACGGTGATCTGATGTCGTTGCTCGGGCGGCGGCGGCGGCCGCGGAAATGGCAGGTGACGCTGCCCTTCTTCGTGCTCCACGGGGAGGCCGACACGGTGACCGACCCGGAGGTAAGCCGAGCGCTGTACGAGCGGGCCGGGAGCGGCGACAAGACCATCAAGCTCTACCCGGGGATGTGGCACGGGCTGACCGCCGGGGAGCCCGACGACAACGTGGAGGCCGTGTTCGCCGACATCATCGCGTGGCTGGACCGTCGGAGCGTCTGCGGGGCGCACGACCGGGCCGATCGGTGGCCGATGAAGGCGAACGGGGACGCGTGGGACGCCAGCCCCGATTCGCCGATGGGAGGGGGGCGGTGGTCGCGGCGACCCGGGAGGTTCCTCTGCGGGTGGAAGGGGCGGACGCAGCATCACTCTGCCATGTGAGAGAGATTGTCATGTGATGACGAACAAGAAATAACGATAACAACAACGATAATTATTATTAGTATTTTCAATTTTAGTAATTTGTCGAACAAATAGTGTGTTTTCGGTGCTTTACATAATGAAAATATCATTTTTGTAATTATAAATTCTAATATATATATGTATATATATTCAAATATATATAATAAGCTCAAACTGATCATTGCGATTATACTTAGCTAATATAAATTTTAAAAATAAATCCAAAATATTCTCATTAATGTCACAAATTGTGTTGTCTTTATTCCTTTTTCCATAGTTATTTATTCTTGCACATGGATAGTTATTTCAGCAGTAAGCCTGCCTAAATCTTTGAATAAGGATTCACAACATAAATAAATTGGATAAACCATTACCACACTAATTACTTAGATAAAAAATAATTATGTTTATTTTGAAGTTCTGATAGAACAAAAATAGTACAGTTTATCACCAAGATATTGTTTAACTCAAAGAGTATTTTAAGTTTCATAAATGGTATCAACCAAGTGAGATGACAATTATTAGTAAAAGGAGTAGACACCCACTTAGCAAAGTCAAATTTTGACATCTACATATTGAATCTAATGATTGTGCCATCCAAAATGGCTTCTTCCATGTTTACAAAGCATCATACATGTATCTCAACTCATAGGCTTATCATGCAGTCTCCTGAAATAGAGGCAAGATAAAAAAAAAAACTGATAAACTATGTTAAACACTATATTAAATTCATATAACCACAATAAAAGGACAGCTGGTTCAATCTCTAAAAGAAGGAAGATAAAAAATTATGATGAAAAACACATAAAAGAGAGAGAGAAAAAAAATAGTGCATTGCCATCGAGCGCGAAGAATTTAAAAGAAAAAACATGCTGAATCATTAGGAATATCAATGAAATATAAGCTGATTTTCCATTGTGCTTCTGTATGGGCCTTTCATCTTTGCATAGTATGAATCAGGTTTGAGAGTCAGAACAGCAACACGAGCAATGTGCGTCTTAAGGAGATCCATTGTCCGTGATGGTAGCGGTGCCCGATGTGGTTAAATCAACTTCGGAGTGATCTCCAAAAATACGCTTGCGGAAATCAGAGACCATAAGAGGGAGGCCCTCTCGTAGGGAGATCTTTGGTTCCCAGCCAAGCAGCTCTTTGGCGCGGGTGATATCAGGTTTCCGCTTGTGGGGATCATCCGCTGTGTTTGGTCGGAACTCTATATTGGCATCAGGGTCGATCGTGTCCTGCACCACCTTTGCAAGCTCCAGCATGGTGAATTCTCCAGGGTTTCCCAGATTGAATGGACCGACATGCTCACCCTCCATCAACTTAATCAGCCCCTCCACCTGCATTTTGTGTTTAAAATTCAACTCAGGAAATCATAGGAAAATGTCAAAGCTGCGTTCCGTCTATTCCTTTTAGTCCGTCGTAATTGAAAAAACTTAAACAACTACTGGATCCTTTTTTCCTGAAAATAATTCTGGGGATACCACCTGCAACTCTAATATAAATCACACAGGAACATATCAAACTAACGGAAACAACTCTATCGGGATCAAAATACAAGGGATGCTGGGAACCTTAAGGATGCTGCCTAATCGATCGATGACGATATCTGAGTACGGTGTTACAAGTTCAACAAATTTTTGATTGCAAAACTGAGGTAAAATTTAGATAGAAAATGAAGTTTTACACTAAAATATTGGACTAATGATACCATGAACTAACTCAATGGAAAATCAGAGGCAATGAAGCAAAAAGAAGCATTGGCTAATTATCTACATCTAATAGTTTGGCCATATACATGAATGTAGTTGTTAGATATACAAATTCTCACTGGACCCATCCCTGCCAATTGCATGAACTTTGGGACTTACATGTCTAGCACAGGTGACATTACAAACAGGAATGAAATATCCAAAGTCCCAGTGTTGCTAAGTTCGTTGGTAAACACAAATATAAATCATTTATACCAAAAGTAAAATCTGAAAAACCATTTTAATTCACAGTTGCTAAAGTAGGAAGAAGGCCCTACCAGATCAGAGACATACTGGAAGCTCCTGGTTTGCTTTCCATCCCCATAAACAGTCAGAGCCTCCTTCCTCAAGGCCTACAAGAGATCATGTCAAAACTAGATGCCAATAACCTGTAACAAGATGGTGGAGGCTTGTAAACAATAAATTAAAATACAATCTGTAGCACACCTGGGCAACAAAATTGCTCACTACCCGGCCATCATCGATGCACATCCGAGGCCCGTAAGTGTTGAAGATGCGAGCAATTCTCACCTGCAAACAAGATTTTATGTTACTCTTCCAAAAGACTGGGTCAAAGAGATTAAGTCCACAACAAAGTTTTTGCATCATTGAGTTTGGTTAGAGATTGATGACCTCAACTTGGGCACCACGGTGGTAATCCATGGTCAAGGTCTCTGCGGTTCGCTTGCCCTCGTCATAGCAGCTCCTAACCCCTGCAGTTGTCAAGCATAAAAAAAAAACGTGAGTCATAAGATATCCCATGCTTTGTCCCACAAATGAAGAGAAGCAGACCTTGGAACTGGTCCATTCCAAAGTCCCAACCACCCCAAGACAAGCTGTTCCTTGCAAAAGCAAATATGATGATGGAGTTGCCACCTCAGGAGGCATGCATTTGCAGTGGAAGACTTTCCAAAGGCAAACAGCTGGAGAGATGGGTCATGAAAGAGATTGGTGGAAGGAGTCATACCAATGGGATTGACGTTGCCCCAGTATGTCTCAGTTTGTGGGTGCTGCAGGGGATCACCATAGACCTCACTGGTACTGGTGAGGAGAAATCTGGCTCCTACTCTCTTGGCCAGGCCGAGCATGTTGAGAGTTCCCACCACGTTGGTCTTGTGCACCGACAGCACAGGAGCTAGACGAATCAAGGCATTCAACAAGCAAAACGTGATACTTCTTTTTCCCATCTGCTTCGTGTAGAAGATCTCACCCAACCATTAATCGCCACTAATCAAACTGAAGAGTCCAAATCAAGCTAAATAGTATCAAGAGAAGCCATCTTGTTCGCTACAAGGAATCGAACTCGCACCAGAGTAACAGCAAATGTTGTTGAAAGCAACGAATCTTAATCAAAGACAAAGAAGTTGTGACTCTATTTACAGAAATCCTTAGGACTCACAATCCACACCAAAATTCTAAATTGAATCAAGATCAATAACCCATAAAGAGATCTTAATAAAAGATAGGAATTTGCAAATGCGAAGGAATCAAAAATCTGAATGGCGACACAAGAGGAAAAAAATCGCAACTTTATGAGATTCTATGAAAGAAAACCGAAAACCGAAAACCGATTGCCGAGGAGCGATCTTTATCACAGAATTATACGACCAAATCGGAGAAGAAGTTGAGAAAAGGATATGATCGTCTTAACGGGGTTGAACTTGTAGTGGACAGGGGACGCCGGGCAGGCAAGGTGGTAGATCTGATCCACCTCCAGGAGAAGCGGCTCCACCACATCGTGGCGGATGAGCTCGAAATTGGGGTTCCCGAAGTGATGAACCAGGTTCTCCTTCCGCCCCGTGAAGAAATTGTCCACCACGATAACGCTGTCCCCCCGCTCGATCAAGCGGTCCACCAGGTGGCTACCCACGAACCCCGCGCCGCCAGTGACCACGACGCGGAGCCGCTTCCGCTTCAGACCCAGCGGCATCTTTGCCCCGACGAACCCCCTCTCGAGCGCCGTCCGGTACCCGCCGTGCACCGCCGGCACCGAGAATTGCCGGGCGCGGTCAACCACGAGGCGGGAGTCGTAGCTGGAAGGCGTGGCGGAGGGGGGCGCGAAGGCGAAGAAGACGGAGACCAGAGCCATCCCGACGAGCACGAAAAGGAGGCGCTGCTCGCGGAGGAGATAGCGGAACGGCCGCGCAAGCCAAAGGACCCGCTTTTCCGGCCTCGGGGAGTACTCGCCGCCGTCCTCCGCCGGCGGGCCGTCGTGACCGCGGTAGATGAGTTCGGAGCCCATCGCGGATTAGAGGGATTGCGATACCGAAGGCTTACAGGGAGTCGTAAGCACAATGGCGACGAAGACGCGCTCTTCTCGAGGGGAGGGGTCTTTTGTATAGAGTTTGGAGCACCAAGGGCTTAAACGTAATTTCATTACCTCCGAAATGACTCTCTTGCCCTAAAAGGGCTTTCGATTGGTGCTTCCTGGATCGAGCTGCGACGGCGTGTAATTTGTGAGACCCAATTGGGGCTTTCCTGTCTTTTCGAAATGTTTAATAGCTTCTTCCAATCGAATCATTAGATACGACGCCCCGATTAAGCCAAAAGTCCTCCTAATCCTTATCATTGGAATGTTATTACCAAAAAGCCTCGTTCGATGGTAAATAGAGTTGGGGGGATGGTTGTTTCACATGATCTGGTCAACTCATTACCCATTAATCCTTTGTTAAATAGAGTGCATTATTTGTCTAATCAGTACATCAAGATCTTGATCACATCTAAATGATTTGATTAATGTCTTGACGTATTTGATTAGGAATGATATTTGTATTCCTCCGTGGAAAAAGATTATCCAACTTCTCAATAATTTTTATTATTTTGTGGCCTTTATTATTTGTATTCTCACATCCACAGCTTTTTTATGGCGAATTTGCATCGATATTTGGGACCTTATCCAATCATTTCACGAGGCTATCGAAATCCTTCGAGCTATCGGTCGAATCCCTCAGCCACCAGTTCCCTCCTTGGCCTCTTCCTCCTCCTCCTCGTCGTCGTCCAGCCCCAAATTCCCACCTTCCTCCACCTTCTCCTCTTCCGACTCATCGTCGTCGTCGTCATCGTCATCCAGCGACTCGATGTAAAACCCGCGAAAGGAATTGGGTGAGCACGCATCCTCCCCGTCGTAGAGATCGATGCGGCCGTCCCAACGCCAGAGCCGGGGCCTGCATTCTGGCTCCTCGCTGATCGTGGCACGGACTTCATGCTCTCCGATGACCACGCAATGGCCCGAGTTGGCTTCGAGGGCCTCGACGGCGTCGCCGGAGTTAACGATCGGCACGATCTTCTCATTCACTTTAACCTCCTCCTCCACGGTCTGCCATTCGTCGCTGTCCTCGTCATCCGCGTAGTCGTCTTCGTCCTCGTCCTCCCTGTTGGTGTCCTCGTCGTCGGTGTACTGATCGTCCTCCTCGTTGGTATACTCCTCGTCCTCGTTGCCATAACAGCCGTCGGAGGCACGGTCGCGGGGAGGGGTGCAGGAGAGGGAGGAGTTGGTACCGACGTCCGACAGGCGGAGCCGGCGGTTGGCGATGAGGGTTTGGAGGACGTGATCAGCCCTTAGGGTTGTTCGGTCGATGGATTTGGGGGTGGCGGAGATGGATCCGGGAGGTGTCGCGGCACGTTTATCTTAGAATTAGCTCATTGGCTATTCTTTTAACGAACCCTAGGTTTGATAAGAAGAAATACAAAACAAAAAAAACAATATATTTTGGTAACCACACATAGAATTAGGTTAAAAATTAATACTTATGGAGCTTTTGATAAGCATTATCTGATCTAGTAAGAACAATAGAGGGAGCTAGTACAATGAGCTCCTAGATTGATAGCCTTCCAATTGATACAATCCTCAACCAAGAGGAAGGAGGAGTTTTTCTAATTGCGTTAGAAATCTATTTGAAGGTTTGAACAAGTTTCAGGCTTATAAAGTGATATGTGAATTTAGGTAAGTTGATGGATGTGCTCCTTTGTTAGCTAATTTTCTTAATGTAACAAGGTATAATAATGTATTTGGAGCTCAAAAAATAAAAGAGCAACAAGGCTTATGCTATTTCATGATTCCTCCTTAAAATATAAATATAAGACTTATTTTTAATATATATATATATATATATATATATGGTTCCATATCAAATCTCTACATCTTTATATTGAATTTACTAGTCACTGTATGATAAATTATCATGATAAATATTATTTACTGATGATATTATCTTAATTAATGGGAATATAGATGAAATTAATTATAAACTTATGGATGTATACCTTATGAACAAAAGATTTTATATTAAATATGATTGAAATTTAGTATATAAAATATAATCTTAGTGATTTTAGAAATAGATAGGTAAATATAGTTAAATTAGATGGAAAAATGTCTCTTTAAGTAAAAATATTTTGATATCTTAAATTAATTATTTAACAAGATTAATGGATGGATAAAGATATTATTCATAGAATAAAAATATAATGATTAAAATGACGAGAGACATCAAAATCTTGTGTGATACTTTTGAGATTGAAAAAAAAACTTGATAAGACGATCATGAGATTAACAATACTTTATGAATATAAGTGCTAAATAGTTACGAAAAAAAAATATAATTTTTTTTATACAAATATGAGAATGTTGAGATTGAGATGGATATTTAAAGTTATTAGAAAAGATAGAAAAAATATTATTATTTATAAAAAAAAATATTTTTAGACTTAAATAAATTTAATAAAAAATATAAATTATTTTGAACTGAACTAAATATAAGATTTTTTATCGATTTAAATGACATATATAGTTGATCTCAAATAATTAAGATTTATAATTTTATTATTGTTATTATCGTTGTATAATGACAATTATGCTATTTCAATACTAGCAAGGATATATATGTAAGAAGGCCATTGAAGACCGTCTATTTTATCTCTCCGGCCGCCGCCTCCGTCTGCGCCAACCTCTTTTCCCATTCCCGCCGGAACCCTTTCGCCGTCGTCGCACGAGATCCTACGGGTGGCGTCCGCGTCCGCTATTAGACCTCCTCAGTCATTGTGGAATCAGTCCTCTCTTCCTTGTGGATAAGTATAGCCCGGCTTGTATGATTCCCCAACTCGTTTCTTAGATTAGATCGTGCAAGCTAGAGCCCGGTAAGTGTTGGATCGTGTTTTATACCAAATAATATTTCTTAGCACTGGATCTTTATCTTTTATTTCAGATTCAGCATGGGGTATCATCGATAGGGATCTTTGTTGCGAACAAGGAAAAAGTAGTTGACCTAGAACTTCTAATGAGACCCTTTATGTGTTGCAGAGGTATATACGGTCCGAGGATATGGATAGATTGTTTCAATTTGGAAGAAAGGCTTGGTTTCTGGTGAGAGTTCTCTCAGGGTATGAAGAAAGAAGAATCCGAGCATATAGATTGCACCTCCAAAAGCGAATTGAGCAGGTTTTTTGACATTTTTGGGTTGCTTAAGCACTAGTCATCGCCGGTGATGTTTCTGGATGTTGTTTTTGTTGCATATATTATATACGGCTCCATTTGATTAACAGTAGTAATTCGATCTAACATACTTTTCAGGAATTATCAGATTTTGCATGTTTACGTTTTAGGATGTGCTTTGGCAAGTTTGGCAGGTGTACGCATGTAATCACTGCCAGGTTAAAATCATCTTGATTTAAGCACAGCTGCATAGGAGACCAAAATGGCGGCCTGTCAATTAAGTGATACAAGTATTTGGCTTACCAAACCTACATATATCCAAATTTCAAGTTTCACGGTGGACTTAGACTTGTACTGGTTTCCCAAATATCCATCACATTCACAGGTTCTCAGTGATTTTCTGCTCAAGTAATGGCTGATGGTATGACATAATTCTCATCAGAAGTCATATACTGGGATGGCAGAGTAGAGTTATTTGGAGGATGTAACATAGATGGATTTTCATCTTCTTCAATCTTTTCGCTACCTATACATACGCTCTTAGTGTAGTCAAGAGCCATTTTTCAACCTGAGTTGCGCCACCTGCCAGTGGTTTTTAAAGAATGCTTCATAAGTTCATATGACTTTGCAACCTTAACTCTTCATTTATTTGACTAGTTTCATTAAGCAAGATGCTGAAGGTGTAGAAATAGAAATTTTAAATATGCTATACAAGGATCTGGGGCCCATTTGGAGTTGTATGATTGATTCTCAACCTACTTTGATATGAATAACTAACAGTAGTGGAATTCTCTTATTGGATCATTGTAGTTTTTCTATAGATTTACTTGTTCCATAATGCTTACGATCTATTATATTATCCAGGCGCAAGCTAGGAAGACAGGTCTGAGAACAATTCCAGAGCAGGTTATCCTGTCAGAAGTTCGGCGCATGGTTGAGCAGATGCAAGCACTCAATCGTCAGCTGGTAGAAACTGTAAGTCAACCTTGACATATTTATCCTTTATTCCTTTTGATATTCGAATGCATTTAAACATCTCTTCCAATGCATGATTCATCAAGGGAAGTTTTCAACTTCACATATGCTCAATTATGTTCTGTTGCAAAGTGTTCATGTATTTAGTAATGTTTATTGATCATACATTTGAAAGAGAAAGAATAACCACTACTAGAAACAAGTATCCTTAAGTCATAGGAAACATCAGAGATTTGCTGTATTTTCTTTTTTCTTGAGCAATTATTTTTCTAACCATTTATCACGTACCTGTCTCGTCTACCTTTGTCCTGTGATCTGAGGCAGTGATGAGGTCCATGCAGGAACCTATCTGTTGATCATTTGCTACATCCAATCACAAGGTTGGTGGGCAAGGCAGGTAGGTTAAAAACACGTTGGAAAAGTATTTTTTGTTTTCCGCTCTATAATATACTCTAGCACAATGGTCACGGCGTAAGTTTCTAGTTCTAGAGTTTCAATAATACGTCTGAGATAGCAGCTGTGTTGGATGGCATGCCTGGAAGCATCCATTTAAGCATCATGTGAAAACTGACTAAAATGCTTATTATATTAGATGAACTTTCCTGAAAATGCATTTGTTGATAGCTTTGGTGATAAAATATTCTTACAATGGGCTGCTGGTGCATCTGAAGTTCTTTTCAGATACAATGCTATCAAAAAGTTATTGTCCACCTGTGACCTGATAGTATATTAGTTCAAGAAACAATTATTACACAATGTTACTGATTGATCTTACTTCACTTTGATAAAATAATTGTGGTTGGAAATATTTTTGTTAGATTAACACCTTTGAAGCTACAAATAAATGATAGCAATAAATTTTTACCATAATATTTTTCTTCTATAATTTCAAAGATCCTAGAAATGTAGATTTCAAAGATCTTTGAACCATTATGATTTCTTCATGGATCATTTTTTTAAAAAATCCATATGGGCTTGAGGTTTTGGTCTATGGCAGTAGCTGCCAATGGATACAGTTTAGCTGTAGTTTATGTTCATGTTGGTGGTCATTGACTATGTTCTTTGGACAAGATTATAATCCATCCGGTTCCAGTTGCTGTCTTTATGTAGGAATTTTTTAATATTCTTGTTTTCTGTTTTAGATTTAATTTAGGTCCTAAAGAGTATTCAAAGTTGTTGGTCAGTGCTCTATATGTAACTCTACTTAGCAGCCTTTAGTTCCATAAAGAGTCATAGTGATAGTAGTACTCAAATTTATCTTAAGTGATGTTCAGCTAAGATGCAATAAGAAGTTTATTGTGCTGATTGATGGATATTGTAATCGGACATAAAAGGGGTTTACTTTATGGAATATCTGACTTTTATATTTGACTTTGAGGATATGAGACAGACCCTTTTCCTTTTTCTCTTTATTTTTCTTAGTTTACCTTAGCCCCATTCTAAATTCATTTTGCTTTGGGGAATTGAACAAGCCATAGGCCCCTTCATTTCACCTACATAAGATGCATAAGTGTCTGGATAGTTTCCGTCTGGAGAATTAGTCTGGGTTACCATCATTCATTCAAATGCAAGTCTCATCTAAAGATTAATAAGTCATGTTGCTGCAACTGGATTAGATACTTAATGCTGCAGTACATACTACACCGTGATTACAAATGCACATGATAAACAACTTGAATATATCTTATTTAAAGTTGAAAAATAGCAACCAGCAACAGTTCTGATAAACCGAAAACATATGATGGAAAAGACAGACATATAATGGCACATAGGTTTTAGGTATATGACACAGGTGTAGGTGCATATAGCTTATTAATTTCCAGACAGTACGTAATGACAAACCATTGAACAATAAGATAGCCCTAGAGGATGGACTAAAGTTGACAAGATGAATTGATAAATCTCATTAAGAATAGCTAATATTCATTGCTTCTCTCAGTTGGATGGTAGAAGCTATAATCCTTTTTAAAATGTCTCTTTTGTAGGAAGCGACGATAGAAGAGTACTTCAAACCAATTGACAAGAGTGCAGAGATCATAATGAATATGCAACTTCAGAAAGACGAAAAGCAAGCCGAAGAAATGTTGAAGGTAATGCAGGAGCAGGCGATGATACAGAGAGAAATGGCACAGAAGAAACTCGAAGTCAACAGTACTAATGTCAGCCAACCTGCACCAGAAAAGGAATCTATGCCTTCAAACCAAGAACATCTCAAGTAATCCTATACCATTTTCAGCACAAACTGTGGCTTAAATCAGTGGCATGTTTGCTGTTGCTGATTTGGTTGATCAATAATACGTTAATGGCTGTGTGAGAAACTGCACACAGCCATACAACATTTGATGTCATTGTATCAATTTTGGCTGTTGCTGAGCAGTAGCATGTCCAAAAAAAAGTTGTCGACCTTTGTGAGCACTTGGAAGACCGAGGAAATCTGATCTCTAAAAGAATTGCTGGCTTGTTAAGCAAATCAAGCAAATTCCAGCTGATATCAGGCTGAACAAGGAGCCTATGCATCTAAAGTAATTGAGTGAGGCTGGACATCTTAACATATTTGACTTGTTCGGTAAGATGAAGATCCTCCAAACTAGTGTAGTTGGAACCTGATGATGATCGTTTAGATATACTTGTCATGCTTCAATGATTTCAGAGAAACAAGTGATGTCTAAGACATGCCAATTCATGTCATTCACATCATGGAATTTTAGTGACTGTAGAGGGCTGGAACTCTGTTAGTCTTTTCTAAGATTTATCTTTGAAATCCAGTTGGTAAGTACTTGGGAGTACAATAATCTTTTACCAGGTGTAGCTGCAATGAGAATAAAAGATTTTTTTTGTACTACCTAATTGATTAGAGTTCGAGTAGTAAAAGTAAATCTCTTCAATATCAATGATGAGGTTGTGTACATTTGTCCTTCTCAATCCCATATTTTACTTTGAAGGATAAATTTGCTTAAAGATACCACACAACCTACTTTGCTATAGACTTGGATGGATTTGTGTGTGAAGTGTAGAGACCACTTTGCTACTGTTAAAGGTGATTGTGGGGACATAAAGTTCAGTGTCTTTTTCCTTTGTGTGTGATCCTTAAATGAGTACATTCATGTCCATTTCACAGAGGCCATGGCAACCATAAAGTTCCTGGGGGCTCTTCTGGCATATAGAGGTCCACTGGTACCAACTCTGCTCTTGTCATAATAGGTTTTCAGAAAAAAAGAAACAGAGACTTTCCAAATCATTGAACTCCTACATTACATATCTGCTTGACTCTCATGACAAATTCAATAATGAACAAATCATGAGATCTTGCAATGTTGGAATAAGGAGCAAGAAATCATAATTGTGTATGAAATCATAGTGCAGTTGACTGTGCAGCCACTTTATCTTAGTTTTTCATAACTCATGCATAGTTTTGTTGACTTTTTCCTCTTGTAATCTCACTTGATCACTGCACATTCATCATCATCAACAACAAGGAAACTTCTGGTGGTAGAGAGACTGCATGACCATATCACAGACCAACAGATCTAAGAAAACAGATGTAGAACAAGTGCCATTGTTAGTGACAGGGGCCACCTTTCAAGTTCACCAGCCATCCAATGATGGCTGCAGCAGTGGTGCCACTGCAACATTGGCTCCACAAAGCTCTATTACTACTTACCTGCATCACATTCATGCCATCTTAAAGCTGCAGAGAGGAATTATTCTGTGTGGAACAAGTGTAGCAGAGGCCTGTTCTTAGCTTCAGTTTTACCCTCCTGAAGTGAAGTGACTGGTTGGTAGAAAAGGAAATAGAGATGCCTGAACCACCAAACAGACGCATACATTCCAAATGTGCAGTAAAAGAAGATGCCAGGGAGAAAAGAACATTCAGATCCAGCAAGAACACATCTAATTGCCTTGAAACTTTATTCTGACAACATGATGGGTTAGGTGGAAGGGGAAATCTCAGCCAGAGAAAGAGGTGAGTTGTCAGATCTGCAAGGTGTATCTAATATGCCATAATGGTCTCCATCAGATTGGAAAAAGTTAATTTAGCAGATAAGATTTGCCTGTCACCAATTAGCAGCAGCTCATAAACATCCAAACCTTACACAGTACACTCTTCTTATTAAGATCTTGTTCTTAAGAGACCATGACACATGTAGTGACATAAACAGGCAACTTTGACATCTGCTCTTGTTCTCATGCTTAACATGAGAAAGCAGATCCCAAGAAACAAAGATCATGGCCTGTTTGTCAATTTAAATAGTCATACAACAATCTTGACTGTAAGACAGATCATAGTGAGTGCTGACTGGTGTCAGACATTTTATCTTGGCCCTCCTTCCTTGATATCTCATCTGCAAGTCTCATGTAGCTATCTAAAACCCTGTTTAGGAACAGTACAACAGGTTAGCAGTCTCCTCTAATTGTAGTTTATTAACCAATATAAAACAGAGAGATTAGGAGAGAGACAAAACAAGACAAGCAGAGGAGTTGAGACTGGCAGCTGTTAGCTTTGGCTAAGCTTATAATTAGAGCTAATGATAGAAGGACAAAGCAGCGGGGGAGGAACAGCGGGAAGGGGTGCAATCCCTGCGCCCGAGGGCGGGAATAGTGCCGGCGCCGATTTGAAAGGGTTTAGGAAAACGAGAGTGATCCTCGGAAACGAAGTGGAGTAGAGCTGAGGAGTGTCGCCAAGGACGCTACTTTCCTCTCCCAATCACATGCGCTGCCTCGGAGAGGTGAGTTTAGCCTCTGCATGCAGGAAAGATCTCGAATCTGGGGAAGAAAACGACGCGATTAAGAACACTTCAGGAAAACAAAGAGTAAAAATCGAGAACCCACGACGATTTCGTGCCCTACTTTTTTCTTGCGTGCTCTCTCGTCCATTCTGAACGTGACTATATTGGTCCCGAAAGACGACATTTTGGGATGATGTGCAGGTTTCCTCAGGCTTGATCATCGTATCTCTTGGATTTTATCTTTACTTTCCGATGGATTGTTTGCTTTTCCTTGTATTGTGATTCTATCATGTGTAGAAAAGATGCGATCTTGGATGACTCTGGCATTTACTCTCAAGTGGTTAGATACGAGTGTCAAGAAAGTTTGAGCTTTTGGGCAATTAAATTAAAGGATGTTAATGTTTGATTCTTCCGAGCCGCATTTTGCGACGTATATTGTAATTTCCATGTTCGAATCTTTGAGCAGCACTTCATTCTGTTCGCAGGAGTCTTGTGTTTAAATTTATAGGGATTTGGAGCTACTACAGAATTGGGAAGGTGGCAATCAGACATGGTTGATTAGACGGTTGACATCGTAGAATGGATCGCCGGAGTTGGCTCTGGAGGCGGAAGTCATCGGAGAAGAGCCCCGGGGAGACCGAGAGTTCGACATCTGTATCCTCTCATTCTGAGAGGTACTCGGACGACCAGGTTTGTCTGCTGCCCTCTTTGATTCTTCTTCTAATTTATCTTTCAGTTTACGGATTTCCAGAAGTAAATATTGCATTGTAGATCTTCCTCGTGAACAGGGAAAGGTTTGCATCATCATGAAGGCAAACTCAATATGAGAGTGCTATGAAATTATTGTGATTTGGATCTTAGAGGATCTTCTTGTTCCTTTAACAGCTGACTCAAAAATTCAGAATGAGACTGATTGAAGCATATAATCATTAGTAATTCTTGGAAAAGAGGATTTGTTCACTATTGATGAGGTCACTTTTTCCCTGCAAGACTAATCGCGATCGATCATCAAGCTGTTATAAAGCTTTTCTAACATATTTCTGCTGTTAGGAAACTCATGTAATTTGGCCTACCGATCTGTGACTGAACACTCTCGTCTCGAGCTCTAGCTGAAGAGCTTAGATTTTGTTAGCCGGGCCAAGTTCAAGCAACCTAGGGCTAGTAGGTATGTTGGTTGAAGTCTCAAAACTAGGGTGAAAAATGTCGAGGAATTTCTTCATACTCTCTACATAAATGTTTTTGCAAATTCAACCGACTAGATTATTCATATGTGCTTCTGAAAACTAAGGATTTGTGTGCTTGGGGATAAATCTCAAAAGTAATAATTCGTTATGTCGATTGTAAAACAGGAGCTATCGAGGGCTTCTCCGAATGATGCTTCAGTCAGCCAAGCGCAGTCGCGAGAGGTTTTATGCAATGCTTCTGATGGTGAAGTTCATGAAACTGTGAAGAGATTGACAGAGAAACTATCAGTTGCTCTTCTGAAGATAAGTGCCAAAGAGGATCTTGTCAAGCAGCATGCTAAAGTTGCAGAAGAAGCTGTTTCAGGTAATTGGCTCTAGATCTAGCAGTCCCTTGAAGTAAGAAGAGCTACTGCTGTAGACTTGAAGAGGTCAAGATAAATGACATAAGTGAACTACTAGCACATAAATTAAGAATGCCTCCTTAAAACAGATATCTATTGATTCAGGTTTACAGAAAGATCAACCATGCTTTTTGCAATATTTTATGCCTGCTTAAGGATGCTAATCAAGATACAAAACTTATGCACATCGTCGCACTCTCATTTCATGTTAGGAAAGGTTTACTCTTAGCATATACCGATGTCTCAGTTCCCTTAATCGTGGTTTTAAAGTTTTAAAGAGTTGTTTTCAATTTTTTTTTCTAGTTTGACAATGAAGCAGGTGTTGTGACATGTTTTGCAATCTAACGATATTAGCTTTTCTCTATGCATAATCTCTAACTCTATAATGAATAAACTAGTTGATACCTAATGATATGAAGTTATGGCAACCTTTGGCATCAAGACTGTATGAGTCACTGAGCATGTTTCGATCTCTTCCTTATTATAAGAACAAACAAATTTACTAAAAGTTGTATCAAGTTCTGTGCTTTTATGAGAGCGAAGCACATCAACAACTAAGTTTATTGATATCTCACTGATTAGTACTCTAAACTCTGAAATTTGATAGGCTGGGAACAGGCGGAAGCCGAAGTTGTAGCCCTGAAGCAGCAGCTTCAGACCACACTCCAGAAGAACTCTGCCCTTGAAGATAAAATTAGCCAACTGGATGGAGCACTCAAGGAGTGTGTCAGGCAGCTCCATCAATCGAGAGAAGAGGAGGAGGAGAAAGTTCGTTATTCCATATCCGAGAAGACACAAATGTGGGGATCTGAGAAGCATGTGCTTGAGAAACAACTTGTGGAACTCACAGCACAGCTTGAAGCTGCAAAGACCAAAGCTGGAACATTTGATCATGGATTGAAAGCAAGACTTGAAGCTGTTGAGAAAGAAAACATGGCTCTGAGGACTGAGCTCCGCTCTCAATCTGAAGATATCCAGGTTTTATTGTTGGAGAGGGAGCTAAGCAATAAAGCAGCAGAAACAGCTAGCAAGCAGCACTTAGAGAGCATAAAGAAGGTCACTAAGCTTGAAGCTGAATGTAGTAGGTTGCAGATTACAAACCGTAGATTATCTTCTGCAAGTGATCACAAGCCCATTTCATGCTTAGCTTGCGTGGAATCCATCACTGACAGTCAATCAGATAGCGGGGAGCGGTCCCTCGGTATAGATAACGGACCTGGACGCTCAGATTCATGGGCATCTGCATTAATTGCTGAGCTTGATCAGTTCAAGAGTGAGAAGGCAGATTCAAGGATCCTCACCAGATGTCCTGTAGAGATTGAGCTTATGGGTGATTTCCTTGAGATGGAGAAACTTGTTGCTTTGCCTGAGACTGATCCTGCAAATTCTGATCTTGAACCAGAAGCTGATTCCAACCAACTTGTTAGGAGATGTAACCTCCGAGAAGTCGACAACGAGTTCATGCATCATATGTTGATCCAACTAGAAGAAAAGGTTGAGAGACTGGAACATGAGAAAGCAGAACTGGAGATAGCTTCGACTGAATCACATAATCGGCTCGAGGCATCTCGCAGTCTGGTGATGGCAGCTGAGAGCAAAGCGGTTGAACTGCAAACCAAACTGGACATGGAGAATGAATCAAAACAAACTGCCATGAGTGAGTTTATGGACTTGGAGGGAAAGAGGAAGGAATTGGAGACTCTGCTGGAGTCAGTGTACTTAGAAAATGGAAAACTTTGCGAGAAGGTATCTTTGTTGGAAGAAAGTTCTAAATCTTGGAGGGAATCGTCTTTCGAACTCAAAGCTTCAATAGATAATACTGAGGCTGCTACAGAGGCACTGAACTCTCAGCTAGAATCAGCTCATTCACAACTTAGCAGCCTAAATGAGACTATTGGAGTATTAGAACAACAGGTAAAGGAGGAAGGGGCATTTTCTTCGGAGTTGGCATCAAAAGTGAAGGCATTGGAGTCTCAGCTTGAACACGCACATTCCGAAGCAAGTAAGCTACAGGAGAAGGTTAACTTTTGGGAACTGAAAGCAGAGGAGGAGACTAAATTATCTGCAGAAATTGCAATTAAACTAGAAGCTACAGAGGCAGCAAGAAAGAAACTGGAGCTTGAGCTTCAATCAGCACATGAGTTTGCCACTAAAGCAGAGGCTGTAGAAGCAGCAAAAAAGGCACTAGAAATTCAACTTGATTCAGCACTCGGAGAAACCGGGAAGCTGAGCGATAAGGTGGCTTTGTTTGAAGCAAAAATTGATGAGGAAAGAGCCCTTTCTGCAGAATTTGCAGCTAAGTGTCATAGATTGGAGGCTGATCTGTCGAAGATCAAGCAAGAAGCTGATCTCCGGAGATCTGCAAACTCCAATCCAGAACTGAAGATAAAACAGGTGAATCATTTGTTCGCTTACTATATGCAGGTTAAAGATGTCCCTCATAACTAGTAGATGTTATCATGATATGTGTAGCAGGAGAAAGAACTTGCTGTGGCTGCTGGGAAATTGGAAGAATGCCAGAAGACGATAGCCTCTTTGAACCGGCAGTTGAAATCATTGACAGATTTGGATGACTTCATGCTTGGACCCGAGAAGCTGGAACACGATGGAAGCTTGCAAGATCCTAGTGGTAGCAAAGCCAAAGATTTCCACCACAATGACTCATCAGAGGTGGAAGGCAGTCGTACTCTTCCTGATGGCAAAGAAAGCATCCCCCTCCAGTCTTCTTTCTATTTGCTTTCAGCTTCATCCTCGAGTTTGTCTGGGTTTGTGAGATCATTACCTCACAGTGGGAGCATCAGTCATTAGAAACAACAGGAAACAAAGATGTTGGTGTTCGGTGTGTTGCTATCAGAGTGAGTGTTCTGTTTGGCATAAGTCATCTAATAACTTCATACTGATGTCGTAACCGAAAAATATGGGATATCCATATCATAGTTATAAAACTCGGAACGAACCGATAGATCCAAACAGAAAAACCTAACAGCCCCTATCACAAAGTCGATAGATTTTTCACTTATTAAGAGGAATATGCACAATACATCCAAGACTTGAGAGATAAATCTAATACTTTGTGTGGAATATTTCCAAGATACAAGATGAATACAAAAGCCAGCCGCCATGTAAAAAATGTGAGTGATCCCCTGATATGCTGTCGATCTGATTCTCATGTAAAACCTAAGCTTACAGTGAATTGGTAGTCTTTCCATCAGAGAAGTAAAAGAAATGTTAGCTCATAGTCAACACAAAAGAGAGAGCAACTTTAGATTCGGATACACTGCTACTTCTACATCAAAATGCCTTGAAAATTTCCTAGTTAATTATGGACATTTTTTACAATCTAACAGCATTACCAGAGACGTCATATGTCGTCGTCGTCGTCGTTGTTCATGGAGAAATCAGGTTCATCTGGCTTCGCCAGCTTTGGCAACTTGATGCTAGTGGCAGCCTGAGTCAGCTGAGTGACCTTCTGATGAACTCTCTTTGTGTTCTTGGCAAATTTTGAAGCAAGTATCGTCACCCCCAGATGCTGAAAATTGCTCCCAGCTTCTGTTTCAGCTAATGGGGCCTCGACGCCATCAGCATAATCCAAAAGCAAAGGATCCCCGTCAGGCTCGATGACCAGGCTCTCATCATCATCATCATCATCCACCATTTGATCATAATAGAGGTACTCCTGTGCGGCCAGCTCCTTTGCCAATTTCCTCTTCTTGTACCGCCTCCATGCAGCTTGTATGAAGCAAGCTCCCCAAGTCCGCCATTGGTAAGAATAGAACCTGAAAGCATGCTGCAGTTTCTTGCTGTGGAGGCGCTTAAATTGGCTTGCTACAAATTTGAGATCTTCAGCTCGAAGCGCAAACGCTTCAACTTCACTGAGGGCCCGGACTGTTCGAGTCGATGAGGGAAAGTTCACGCTTGGGTTGGGCATCAGAGCCCATGTCAACAACTCTTCACCACAGAAATCCCCAGGTCCCAGAGTGATTGAGTTGAAGAAACCACTTCTACCGCCGTTGGTGGTAGAGCTTTCAAGTTGGCCTCGGATAATAAAAAGCATTTCGTTGACCGGGTCACCCTCCCGGACAATGTAGGTATCCTTGGTGCTCAGGGATGAGACCAGTCGTTCACATATAGCATCTAGGAGCTGATCATCCATCTGTGAAAAAAAAGGGACCTGCAGCAGAAGGGTTTGCTAATGAGGTTATTTCCACTTTGCATGAATTGTCTATATTTGATTGTCGAAGAACTGCACAAAGCTATGTGCCTGTAGATAGCCTGTAATCTAAACATAAAGCCGAAACTTTTTATCATAGTTCAATGAAATGAAAGAAAACGGGGAAAAATGTAAGAATAAAGGGCACACTCACTCGACGAACAAGAGCAAGACATAAATGTCGTTGAATTTCACGACGAAGATCCAAAGGCAAAGATTGCAAAATCGATTCTTCATCTACACCTCTAGTAGCGAGCCACTTGTATTGTACAAAACGCCGAACACGTTCTTGTAAGTCAGGCGGAAGTTGACGATGCCTCATCCACTCCTCAGTGTCCCTTTGCTTGACTCTCCATTCTTCAAGTCTAATGGTAATAGACTGCAAGTATGTCTGGAAGTAGAAGAAGAAAAAAGAACAATGGATTATGCAACTAGGTAAACATAAATTAGTTAAGAAACAAGATAGATAAAGGACTTTATATGCAATTATCATCTTCACACTAAACAACTTATCGATAATTAACTTGATACGAAAATATATAATTTATGAAGTGAATTCAGTGCAATGAGATACCAGCAATAGAAAAGCAGGTTTCACTTGGTCATATCCAGAATAATCATTCTCAGGTGCAGAAGTTTAAATGTTACATGAAATGGGCCACTGACCATTACAAAAATAACTTTTATTTTACAAAATAGATAACCTGTGAAAGAAACAAAAGAATTGAAACCATTATGAGATTCTCCAATAAACCATAATGTAAGCAAGCAAATTGGTTGACCTGATATCTAGACCTTGAGTATTCTGATGCTTACAATACCAATGTCACATAAACTATCAAGAACACAAAAAATTAAGTGCATATCTAAGAAGTCATTCTAACATATTGCTGGGAAGAAATGTTATTCTGCTAAGATCTGTACAGATTTATGGTTGTGATCTTAGAAGAATCAGGTTTGATGATAAGTATATCCTAGAAGAGGCTTTAATCCTAATGATGAAATAATTTCAAGTCTTCTACATCTGATCCTCCATCTGAGAGTTAACCCCACGTATTCAAAGACTAGTATATAAAATGATGTGACACAACTTCACCTTAGTTTAGCTTTCTGAATGATTCTACAACATCCAGCAGAATCAGAATAATTTTCATATAGAAATGTATCCTCCACTTCTTTATCCCATTAATAATTCAACCAGGTTTGCCACTCCATAAAAAATTTAGTAATACCTTGTGGGTAAGAAATACTTTATTTATCATAAACTGAAATATATTTACCAAATGAAATATTTTCTGTATTACAAAGTAATACTTTCAGTTGATAACATTCTGTTCAATTATTATCTATGACAAAGATAAAAATTGAAGCCAAAGTGAACATGCATTAAAGCCAAAAATGTAAAACGAGTCACTTTATTATTATGACAAAGATGTAAACGGACAAAGTGACTCCTATTAATTAAAGCCAACTTTATGGACAATGCAAAAGGACAAAATGAAGCATAACATATATCCACATATGAATTATCAAGACTAATGAAGAATCAAAAACACAGATAACTAGATGCTGCAGACCTGGAACAAGGAAAATGAACATGCAGGCCAAAAGCTATCCACTGATACGTCATAGGTCAAATGCATAAATATGTGTGAATTCAGAGTAATGAGAAAAGATCTACATACTTAGATAAGCAGGTTTAACATTGTTTTACAGAAAAATGAACAACCTTATCAACTCAAATATATTCACCAATAGCAAGCAATTAAATTAAGGACATAAGCATGTGTAGCTCAAGAAAGTTAACAGAAACAAATCATCTTTTGTGATAATAAATGGTACCTGCATGTTTCCAATTAAATGTGAAAACAGAACAAGACCCATAATGCATATGAGAATGGCAAATGTTGTTTCTCCAATATAAGTGCTTGTTCCCAGATTCTGTCCATATGAACTGAACAGAAACAAGATAAAGCACTAATTAAGTTCATAAACATGTAATCAATAATGCACTCTAGTCAATCTTTTCCAATGAAAAAGAGAACATTAATGCACAAAATGAAGTCACAAGGCAGTTGAGTTTCACAACAAAAAAAATACAATTGTCGATTGACTAAAACATAAGCAAAATAAAATGAATTATCTAGTGAAGTGCAAAGACAGTTGAGTTTCATGACAAAAAAATAATATTGTCAATTGACTAAAACATAAGCAAAATAAAATGAATTATTTAGTGAAGTGCGAAGACAGACTCATGATTTATAAAGCCCTTAAATGCAAAGTGTCAAATTTCAAATATCTGATATTACAGCTGGTTGGATGAACATGCCTGCCTTCTACAGCCTGTCTTCTTTTCAGCAAAGTCTATAAGACTCCAGAAAATGATTGGATGAACATGCCTTACCATACTGTCATTGTCAAGCATGAAAGTTCTTTTTTATAACAATATGAAGTGGACTCCAGACTATAATAATCTACTTGGGGGTCCATAGTTTTACCACAAAAGTTAGCAAACACGTCGATATTACCAAACACTATGAGGTCCATTATTAATGCATTTGAACAAGGAACTATTCAAAATTATGTATAATTATCAGCTCTAATCAACATAAACATAGAGCTTTTGAACACCAATGGATTTTTTTGCTCTGAACTATGTTCTTTTTCATATCTTTGCTACACTAAACTTGAAAATAAAAGAGCCATCTAAATTCAAGAGCAAGATATGAGACAAGATTTGGCCTATCAAAAATGATTTAGGCAATCAGAATATAGCTTCATCAAATTCACCTTAGATTTTTTAGTCCCCACCAAAGGCAATACAGATACTTCTCGATGAAAGTTGCTGCAACAATCTCACTGGTCAAGGCATCTGCAAACATGCCGAAATTGAACTTAATACCATCATTCGTGGCATCACAATTACTAAGCAGAAGGGTACTGTTGCGCCAGGCCTTTCGTTCAGGCAGCTCTAAGCTACTACAGTCCAAAAAACTAGGGTTGCAAATTGGCATTGTTGTCGTGCTGACATTTTCTGCCAGGCATTCTGTGATCCAGCAGGTGTACTGGCGCTCAATGGACAAAAGATACCATAAAGCTCCCAGAACCTGTAAAGGGGAAAAGATGGTCAATTTTGTAACTCGGGAAAATATACTGTGGTAACTGAGTAGGGATAACTGAAAAAAGAATCATACATGGCTTGCCAGCATATATAGAAGGAGATTGTATGCAGCTCCTGCCCATGCAGTTTTTGTAACTACTCCTGTGGCCTTGACGATTCGTGCATTCAAAGGAAAAATGAGAAATAACCTTGGAATATATTGGATGAAAACAATCAATGAAAGTGTATTGTTAGTGTGATTAGCCGAAGAGCTGCTCACAGCTGGAATCACAAACCAGATTATTATCTGTAAAAAAGAAAGAAGTTGTCATATTTTCCCTTAAGTGAATGAATAAGAAAATCAACAACATTTGAACATATTACATTATTTTCATGAATGTAGCGATCCATTAGAGTATCCAACAAGGACTTGGTTCTGGTCAACATGTGTTATGCTGATATGGGGCCAATTAGTACAATAAAAATATCTGAAACTCATAGAAACACCTGGAAATTCAAAATAATGGAATTTGAAGGCCTTAGATGTCATACAAAACCTGTTGGATTTCTAACATTTGAAGGACAACAATGGTTAAACCTCCTTTGGTGGTATGAAAAGAAAAAAGATAGTTATCAAGGATCCAAAATCATAGTCCCAACCACATCATGCCAACCAAACCACAGATATGAAATCAAAAGTAAACTAGAAACATACAAAATAAGCCATAGTGGAAAACAGAAAAAGAAAATATCTTAGTTAACATCCAAGTTAAATTAGAACTTCTGGAACTAGCTACAGAAATCTAAGCCAATTTCATAATTTAGCAATTGACTGAGCACAACCTCAATCCAATTCATCTCATTTGTCTACCTGTCTTTCCTTGATAACTCTTTTCATCTTTCCATGTAATTTATTCCCTCAATTCATAAATGTAATAAAAAATCGATATTCCAACTTTAAGCTAGAGTATGTAAGAATTTCTTTTCTTTCCCTCACTGTCTAAAAGGATCAAAATTGTTAGACAGCTCAAGATTTTTCTCTAATGTTGATTGATTAGTCAAACAGGTTAATTGGTTGTAAATTAGCTAACAGGGAATTTGGGTCCAAAATTTGTTCAGGACCAGAGAAATCTTTGACATACACACCTAAAGCAAGAAACATTCATAGAGTAAGACAACTTACAATTGTAATTTGAGAGTTCCAAAGCACCTAGGTTTCCGGGCAGTCTTGAAAAGTCGCTTTGTAAAGGATTCTTATGCTAATGATTTATGCACAAACTACAATTAATGTGTATGATAATAATATGCTTTTGCTCTTTGAATGAAAGGAAGATGACAAGAATATAGCGGAATGCAAGAAACAAACACAGAAAAAGAAGAGAAAGATAATCGGATAGGTGGATCGCGATAAATACCTACCTGGGGTATAGGGAGCATGGCGATAAGATCGATGAAAAAATCGCCTTTCAGGTAGCGCATAGCAATCTGATGGGGATCCGTGACAAGCTCGCCCCTGCCGAAGACCCTGGAGCTGGGGGCCACAAAGGCGATCCGGAACTTGAGGAGCATGTGGCCCAGGTAAAAGAGGTCGGCGACGGTCCGAAAGAAGGTGACGATGATGCCGATATTGAAGTCAATGCGGACACAGGCAGGGCCGCCGATGTAGAGGAGGTAGAAGTAGAGAGGATCAACGAAAAGGGCCACGAGGCAAGAGACAAGGAATATGCGGTTCCAGCGGAGGACAGCGTCGCCTCCGGGGTCGAGGATCCGGCGTGGCCGCCAAGGCCGGTGGCGGAGGTGGTTGAGGACAGAGGCCGGGCGAGGGGGGATCCCCGGGCGACGACGGAAGGGGAGAAACCAGGCGGGGCCAGGGCCGATGGCCCTCATCTTCCGCGCCGGAGCTCGGGCCTGCGGGCGGCGTCGGCGTGAGCGCGGCGGCGGCGGAGGGAGGGCAAGGCGGCCATACGAGGGGAGGGGTCGAGGACGAAGAAGAGAAGACTGAGAGCGTTTGGGTACGGATGGTCAGGGAAGTGCGGGGAGGCGAGAAAGACGGAGGGAAGCGCGGAGGCGTCACCATGACAGCGTCCATTGTCCGTCGACGCTGTCCGTCGACGCCTGCGAACACCAATACAAATCTTGTAACAGGTTTAAGAGAATATATACATACATAGATATATATATATATATATTAACATATATACATAATTCCAGAAACCTAATTTTCTCATTTTAATTAAGATAACAAAAATTAGTCTTTCTTCACTCTTTGTGAGATAACAATGTCATTGTAATTTTAGGGCCACGGTCCGGTCGAGCATCTACCGAACTGAACCGGACCAACCGGGTCCGGCGACCAGACGGTTCGCGACTCAGCAAACTCGTACCGCTTACCGTCTTGCCGACCCTGTGAGTGTGGAACCCAGACACGTCCAAGCACACGTGGCGAGAAGACGCACACGTGTTTGTCCCGCGCTTGGCCAACGAGCCACGTGGTGTTCGCCTACAGCTGATCTTCCGGAACAGCGACCGGATAAACCCCTTCCTCTTGTTGTTTGCTGTTCTTTTCGTCGAACACCAAGCCTTCAACAGCAACCAGGGAAAATGATGAACCTTGTGACGTTGGGCCTTCTCCTCTCCTCCCTCGCCGCTGCCGGCGTCTGGTCGCCTCACCACGAACCCAAGCCCAGCCATCACCAGCAGCGCCACCCCGCCGATGACCACGTCCTCCGAGAAGGCCATCGCGTCGTCGTCGTGGAGTATGAGCGCCAAGTCCCTCCTGACTTCGCTGAACAGGTTCTTCACCCTCCCGCCACCCACCGGCTCATCGAAGAAGCCAAGGATAAGATTGAAGAAGCCGCTTCGGTCCTCCCTAACCTCGGCCAAGGTGTCTCGACACCCCCTGCGCGGCCGGATGAAGCGCAAGCAGCCGGTTCCGCGAAGAGCATGATATGTGATGCCTATGGCGTGTGCAAGGAGAAGGTCGCTGCTCTCATCGGTAAAAGTAAGGAGAAAACGACCGAGATCGAGGGTATCTCGAAAGGTGCCGTTAAGAAGCCAGGCGAGAAAGCTAGCCAGCTGAAGGAAGGCGCGAAGGGCGCTGTGAGGGACGCTGAAGAGAGAGCATCGCAACTCAAGGAGAGTGCAAAGGATACTGTCAAGGACACTATAGACGCTGCCAAAGAGAAGGCTTCCATGGTGAGGGACAAAGTGGAGAGCACCATAGACAAACCTTCACAGATCAAGGAGGATACTAAGGATGCCATGGAGAAGGTAGTGGAGTCCGCGAAAGAAACAGGGCAGGATATAGGTCGAAACATCTCGGGTATCGTAAAGAGGGCAGAGCACAAAGCCGAGAAGACGGCAAGAGAAACACGAGGCAACCTAACAGACATAATTAGACGAGCAAAAGAAGTGGCCTTTGACGCCGCAGTTTATGTTTGGGCGCCGGAGACTGGGCAGGCTGCGGCCGCAATACTGCACCTTCTTGGCTTCGCGACCGCATACGGGGCCTCTGTGTGGGTGACATTTGTGTCGGGCAACGTCTTGGCGACGGCGCTACCGAGGCAGCAGTTCGGGTTGGTACAGAGCAAGCTGTATCCGGTGTACTTCCGACTGGTGGCATACAGCACCGCCCTGACTCTTGCAGCGCATTTCTTCGGTCGTGACCGGAGAATTCTGGCTGAAAGAGTGCAGGGCTACAACTTGCTCGGTGCTCTGGTGCTGGTCCTGATTAATATGTTCTTCCTGGAGCCTAAAGCTACAAAGGTGAGTCGAAGTTGCTACCGAGTCGCCTTTCTCCCGCTACGCTGCCTGTCTAACTTGTCTAAACTGGTAGGTTATGTTCGAGAGAATGAAGATAGAGAAAGAAGAAGGGAGGGGGAGGGACATGGCAGATGTGATGGCGGAGCCACCGGTCATGGCATCGGCCCCAGCTGGGACGACGACGACAGCAACGAAGAGGGCGAGAGCGACGTCAGCGTCGGTGGAGCAGGACGGGGTAAAGTTTGGATTGGTGCATCTAAACAGAAGGCTGAAGAAGCTCAACACCTACTCATCCCTTCTCAATTTACTAACGTTGATGAGTCTCTCCTGGCACCTGGTGCACCTCGCACGGCAGTTGCAGGTGAGCTGTTGATGCCGGGGTCTTTGTGAACTTAGAAGTCTGAACGGTTCCTGAGCTAACACAAGTATGGAGTACTCCATACTGAAAAGCTTTCGGTGATTGCGAAGATGGTAACCTTGTAACTACAGGATTTCCCGTCTATATGAATTAGAAGTAGTAGCTAATTGAAAGATCGGAAGAAGCCTCTAAAACCAATATCTACGCACTGTTCAATGTCATCTGTATCCATGCATACTCAATTCGCTCATCCAAACAAATGCATCCAATTATAAATTGCGAAGATGGGTGTCTGCGTGTGGTGCGCATGTCTCTCTCTCGATTGGATACCAAATCCCTTAATTAAGAGCGATGGAGTTGCAAACCCAATCAATCATCTAAAACGAATGCGTTCAAGCGAACGTTTTACGAGGGAAAAAGGAAGAACTTTGTAACGAGGGGTCAGTCAGATCTATGACGACTAAAAGAGGGCAATCAAGCCAAATTCTTAGATGAACATATGCGACGCAAGTGCATCGAAGAAAAGGGGTTTGGGCATCACGGAGAAAGGAAAGAGAGAAGGAACGGCTTTTAGGGTAAACAGAATACGTGTCCGGGCCGGATCTTGAGGAGGCCGAAGACAGGGAGGTCGTCCACCACCACGAAGAAGGCGGTGGAGCCGCGCCATCGCTTGGTGGCGACCTCCTTCCTCTTGCTTTTCTCCTCCCTCTTGCATTGCTTCTCCGTCCCTTTCTTGGGTTCCCGTCTAATGTCAAGGGTGATAACAGGGCGGGTCGGATCCTGAGTGCAACTTGTTCGATGAGAGACCCGATAGGTTGTGTAGGGTTCGGCTAGTGCTATCGGATTGGGTCCGGGTCGGATCCAATTCGAGCGAGCGGGTAAGTTGTGTAAGCTTCAACTACTATCGGATTGGGTCCAGGTCCAATTCGAGAAATCCGATCCGATCCCAGATACGTCCAAAATACGTAAGTGGTCGACACAAAATGTCAATTAAATAGTTTTGTGCGAGCAAATTAGACGAGTAATGATATTACGCTACAAATATTATCATAAATAGAAAATAATGTTTGTTTATATATCCTATTAAATATGAAATCATAGGGATTTATGTCAGACACTAATTATCCTTTGTCGTCGAAAGGGACGATAAGTGGAGGTGATGATGATGATATGCTAATGATCGATAAAGAATACAGAGATATTATTATGAAAATATCTAAAAAAAATATTCTGAAGATAAAAAGATGTCATTCGATAAAATTCTAATAATAATAAAAAAGAGGTAAAATATCTCTAAGCATTTGAACAAAATGCGCTGTTAATATATACCTTTGGCATCTAAGCAATTGCAATTTAATTATGTATCAATAGGTTGGCACTTAGCAGGGAGGATGGCATTTATTAAAATATAAATAAGTTGTGGATCTATTTTGGCAACTTTGATTCTGCATAGGTTGGGTATAGGTGGGAATAAAGCAGCAGACATGTCAGAGTGCCTGCTGAGGCTTTGATTCTATGTTGGCATTGAGCATTAATGAAGCAGACAAAAGCTTCCATAATACTATGTTTCTATTCCCTTTCCTCTCTCCGAGATCAAGGAAGCTTTAGGCCCCCTCCCCCCTCCTCCTCCTCTTGTCCCAGTGGAATCATTAGTGACAGGATGAAGTGACACAGGAAGTGATGGAAGGTGGGAGACTCGGAACCAGAGAGAGACTGAGAGAGAGAGAGAGAGAGAGAGAGAGAGAGAGAGAGAGAGAGAGAGAGAGAGAGAGAGAGAGAGAGAGAGAGAGAGAGAGTAAGAGAGGTTATGATATCATTTACATTCACTGAATGCTCGCAGTTTCCACAAGTATGGCCTGGCGGTTGGCTTGTGCAGAGGAACAAAAGCTACCTTTCCTCTGAAAGTTCTTACAGTGAGAAGAAGGGCTGCTGTT
Organism: Musa itinerans; assembly: GCA_001649415.1. NCBI lineage: Eukaryota > Viridiplantae > Streptophyta > Magnoliopsida > Zingiberales > Musaceae > Musa > Musa itinerans. The sequence goes on from LVTN01000033.1 coordinate 231,020, forward strand.
GGAGATGTGATGCTTCTCTTTTCCACCGTTCCCATGTCATCTCTTCTCTTGTGGAACTGCAAACTCATTGCTTCTCTCTCTTCATGCAAACCAATAATACTTTGTAGTATAATTTATATTGTCCTTCTCCACTTCAATCTTCCATATGGTGATTGATCTGAGAACACAGAGCAGAAAAGAGCACCTCAAAAGTCTATTGCACCCTCCCTTCTCTCTCTCTCTCTTTGCATATCTACCTTTCTTCTACCTACGACTGCAGACATCCAAGAGCTTCTTCCTCCCTGCTACTATCTCATCAAGGAAGTCGTCCAGCTGCAAAGCTATGTTCTCGGTTCCATTCCTGAGTAGGCCAAACCAAACTTTCAAGCTCTCCACCCTCTCCTGGATGCTTCCGCTTTCTGCGTCATGCCCTCCACTCCTCTCCAGCTCCTCTCTGAGCTCTTCTAAGCAAGCCCTCACCCTTTGGAACTCGAACAACAGGATTCCTGGCCGACCACCCGCTCTCTCGACCTCGGCTTCCACCCTCTGCTGCAATCTCGACGTGGACAGCATGAAACCTGAGCCCGAGAACAGTGAGCCCTCGACGGCAGCAGACGTAGTGGAGCTCGAGTTCGGCCACCAATGCATCAAACCCCATACAAGGATCGTCAGGAGGAAGCAACTCACGTTTCTGCTTGCGAGTAGCACTCCCCTGAATCCATTGAACCCGTTTAGCTTAGATTCTGCAGGGATCTTCTCGTCGAACCGGAGAGACAGAGGTGCGATCCTCGTCTCCACCGTCACTCTGTTCTCCCCTTCAAGCCCCACGAGGCCTCTCCGGCAGACTGAGATCGCCCGCATCACCTGTTACATTTAGAAGCAGGACAATTCAGATGGTTCTTGGCAAAGAAATGATCGTAGAACGAGTGAGGATTTCTCCAAGGAGGACCTGTCGGGTGAGCTGAGGATTGCTGCGATGGCTATCGTCGATCGCGGAGATCATGCTGGCTCCGGTAGCGTAAAAGGTCTCCATGCTCGAGATGCCTGTCTTGAGGGCATGACAAGCCTCCCAAAGGCGAGAGCTCTCGTCCATGTACTCGTCGAGCCACTTCTCACCCGCAGGCAGATGGAGCTTCTGGACTAGGTGGGTGAGGTTGGCGTGGACCGACCGCAGCAGCGCGATGGCCTTCTCAAGGAACTGAAGTGACATGAAGTTGTTCGACTCGAAAGAGCTTTCGAGATCATCGAGGCCATGCGCAAGGAAGGCGTAGAAGCCATTGACAGAGCTGGAAGAAGGCTTCATGAGGTCTATATGACTGTGACCGAGGGAGCAGATGGGATGTGAATTGGGTGAAGCAGAGAGGAGGAGATTTAAAGAGGAGGAGGAGGAGGAGGAGGAGGGAGGGAGGGAGAGGGGGATGGCTTGGAAGTTCAACTTCCTAAGCTGAAAAGGACAGCTTGGGAGCAATCATGGGTGTTTCCTTTTGAGGGGAAAAGATTAATGGAGTTGTGCCATTGGCATTGTTTACTCCCGTGGCTTCTTCTCCTCCTCTTCCTAGTTTCAAGAGAGGGGAGGATGTCTTCCTCTTCTTGCTTTGAGCCGAGTGTTGGTTTCACAGCTTCTTCGTGGGAGACTGGGGGTGCAATCCTATCTATGTTGACGGACTCGACCGGTATCTCTTCCGAAACGTAGAAAAGAAACCTTCTTATTCTCATCTGACTGCTCTCTGCAGCTCTGCTCCTTTTCCTGAGGGCTGCTGCTCCATGTGAGCTTCGTGTACAATCTCACAGGGTCGAACAGGTCATGGCATCTTCCAAGAGGAGGAGACGATGGTTGGAGGCCGTGGGTGCTCTCCAATTGGCCAAGCAGTGGGCGGGTTCCTCTGGTCTCCGTCCAGCTAAAGCTTGCCATATGTCAAACTGGGTTCGGTGTCGAGAATGATTGGCTCATGTGGTGAGGCCATTTCAAGGCAAGAGATGATGGTGGTGGGTCAGCTAGGGTTAGCTCAGTGGCAATGGCGATTTGACCTGTCTTCATACAAAACCCTAAAGCCTTGTACTGCGCCTGCTCCGTACGAGGGCTCAAATCTGTGCTCACCACTTGAAGAAGAATAAGAATGATGGATTCCATTGCATCAGTCCACACTGCAAATCTTCTTTTGAGGTCCCTTTCCACCTCCCCCGCCCTCTCTCTCTCTCTCTCTCTCTCTCTCTCTCTCTATACTCGTGTGTTGATTAGAGAGGGATGTGCTCGTGGGTTTTTGGAGAACGGGAAGGAGAGATCGGGGAGAGCACGTCGGTCTTTTGAGATCTCATCGGAAAGTGGAGGCTAATGAGCATTCGCACAATGGGTGGCCTTTTATTATGGCCACTAAGAATAACCTACACTGCTCTACTGCTACTACTACTAAGTATTTTTTATCAGAATTATCAAAATTATCTCATCAGAGAGATATTTTGAAAAATAAAAATAATTTTGATTCAAAATCATAAATAGAATGAGAATCTGAATCAAACTAAAATAGTCTAAAATCAATTTTATTCTAATTCAAAATTTGACATAACTGAAACTATTGATTCTAAAATTGAGAATGGAGATATGCCAAAATGTAAAGCCTCAACAACACCATGAGCATGAAGCATTGCTGTTTAAGAAAGGAGGCACTGATCTAATAATCCTTGCTGTTTAAGAAAGCATTGCTGCTTCATGCAGACATTTGCCAGCCTTTTTTATCACTGTAGAGAGCCTATTTCTTCCCACAGAGCCAGCCACCCACCCACCATATATAACATCCTCATGAACAAAACATCGACTGTGTCCTCGTGATCTCATCTCTTTCACCCCATTGGAGACATATGTTGTTGCTGTTGCTCTTCTGAGCTGAACGAGATAGCAATTCTGGTGTTTACATGAGTGAAACTTAGAGCATATCATGAAGGTGCAATATCTATGTTGTAAGATGTAATTAGCTATTAGACTAATCCATAAATTAAACATGACGTCAGGTTTACATCAATTGACGTGATTCCAAGCTTAACATAATGTAATATGACATGGGCATCATATTATTTGGCATTTACGTAACATTACTTATCATGATCATGACATTTGTTAGATTACATGATCCTATCTAATTAAATAATATATATTATAAATATAATTAAAATTTGATGATAATCATTGACTAATATAAAGAAAATTCAATTACGATAAATTTTTTTAGAAGATAATCTTAATACGAGGGATTCTTCTAATTACTTATCCGATACATTTTACTCTCGCATAAAAATAGATACAAACTCCTAGAAACTAAACGCATAATACGATACATAATGTGTGGATATGTGATATAGTTAAGAGATTATATATATTCTCTTAAGGGAAGATAATGAAGAAAACCCACTTGGTATCAAGTAATAAAGCTCACTTTTATAGAGTAATAAATCCTCACGTGCATAGAGTTTCTTCGTTATCTCAGTATTCCTATCCTTTTCCAATATTTACGATAATAGAAAAACCAATAATGGTCTGGAAAGAAAACCTTCTTTCACACAAACTAGTTAATAAGATATTATATATATATATTATCTTCTTATTATTTTTAAATCCATCAATCATAGTGAACTTGTAAAAAATAAAAAGAGATAATAAAATGAATCTAGTTCTCATTATATATTGATATCACTACAAATCTTAGATCCAATGATAATATGCTTACAAATCAGATAAATACTTTCTAAGTAGCATCGAAACGTATACACCGTAAATTTAAAGATATATTATTCTTTAATTTTAATTTTTGATCTTAAATTTTTTTATAAAATAATAAAAAGATTATAATTTTTATGTTGACTATCTTAACTCATATTTGACATGAAGTAGCATAAGAATTCATATCGTTACGCATTTTGTTAACTAAAAAAAAATCACCATCTATCATCTATGACGCATAAATGGTGATCAGTAGATAAATAATATTATTTTGTTGAAATACTAATATACTAAATTATATTAATAATACATCATAACACCGTATTTGATAAAGTTATATACAATTGAAAATGATAGGACAAACATGCCAATCATGCATGATCAACTACATTATTGCTTTCTATTAATGGAACAATTATTGCTCATTGCAATGTTTGGTTGCATGTAATTATAAGTATCTGGGACACAAAAATGGATATAGAAAGTCCATAAATAGGTTGATAATGGAATAATTCAGGCTCTTTGTTGTTCATCAGAAGAAATAAATATACTTGCTTGTTTTTTTTCTTAGTCTTTTTTTCAACACTAAATATAAAACACATTTACTTGTGCAGCAACATTTGTTGGCAAGAATAAAACAGCTATTTCTCCAATCTAATTTTATCAAGAGAATCGATTCATCATAATTATATATCTTTTCTTTAGGCTTTAAGTAGTGACAACATCTAAAAAGAATATATAAGATAAGTACTCATCTTTTGGATGGCAAGCACATACTATCCCCATAATTTGCTACTTTTTGATGGCTAAGATCATTATGAAAAATAATCTTGCTGGTAAACATCATTAATTATTTTTATTATTCCTGATAATCACATTTAGTCCATGAGAAGTAAAAGAATTAAGGTCCTATAAGGTTAAGAGTCACCTTTACCTTCAATTTTTTTTTTTGGGTTATATTCTATAAGGCTAACAATTTTGGGTTCATCTTAAAAGAATATATGATTACATTGATAAAAATAAATAATAAATTATTCATAAAAAAATTAAAACGATTCCTTTTGGGGTCCTTCACGAATATATAAAACCGAGCGTATGGATGAAGATAAATGATGGCTTATCAATTTTTTTATTTATATTAATATATTATCAAGAATAATTCTTATTTTATTTTAATACTATCATATTGTATGTTATAGTGATTTTCTAGACATAGTTGGGTGGGTAAGATTAGTTATCCATTTGTACCCTAAAATTAGTGAACCTCATCCTAACAAAAAATTTAATTCTATATTTAATCATAATTTTAAATAATCCTAAAACTAAGAGATTGGGTGTGTACAATTTGACATTAATGATGATAATTTGGCTTAAGATTTTATAGAAAATCCACTATGAAGATCCTTACATAGTAAATGTTATGAAGAAATTCTCACACTGATCCTTTTTAGAATGTCAAATCACCACCAGCCAATTTTGTGTCTCTCATTATCTTTGAGAATTTATGGAATTATAGCTTCATGAGAAACACTGTAATTTGATGAACTTGATAATTTGTCTTATTATTTTGTGCCCATTATTGAGATAACACTTAGGAAATTCAAGAAATAGAGATTGTTTATCTCCATTTTATGAAGTAGTATGAACTTTCTACTAATTTTAGACTTTTTATTTGATGGATTTTTCCATACATTAAAGCAAAAATTAAATATTAAAGAACATATTTAATATTTCAAAAATTGGGAAAATGTTTTTTCATTTTTTTTAAGGCTATCAAAATGAGAATAATAAAAAAAGAAACTCCGTGTGTAATTGTACCGCGGGAACAGTGTAACCTAAAATGTCTCCTCGCACGTGTAAGGATATGCTCACTCCCGGTCTTCTTACCCCTTTACGCCCCACCTCTCCCTGCCCTCCCACTTCTCTCCCGTTCCGAGCCCTCCTCGCCCAGCTCCGCCCATGTCGCCCGCTTCCCCTTCTCTCCCCTCTTCAGGTAAACCCTTACTCTCGCTCGCGCTCTCTCTCTCTCTAGGGTTTTCGGTTTTTTCTTCTTCTCCTTCTCCACCTCCTCGAAATCTTTCGATGTCACTTCATTTGACGCCAAGATCGCCTCCAAACTCTGGCAGATTCGCGGCTCAAATGGCGGAAGAGGAAGCGCGACGCCAATTCCACGCGCCAGAAGCCGCCGGACGACGACGAGGATGACGAGGACAACGAGGATGCTGGCCCCGCCGCGGAGGAGGGGCAGGAGGACGGCCACGACTCCCCCGCGAACCCCTCCACCGCCGACCCCGTCCTCGACCTCCGCGGGTCTGAGGTCCTTTCCGACGGCGGCCACCGGATCTCCGACTTCCCAGCCGCCGTACGCCACATCGTCAATCGCCCCCACCCTTCCGTCCTCGCCCTCGTTGCCGCCGAACGCTCCAACTTTGCCGCCCGCCCGTGGGTTCCCCCCCTTTTGGAGAACATCTCTTACGGCCAGCTACAGGCCCTCTCAGCGGTGCTCCCCGATAACCCTTCGCTGCTGCAGCCGTCAGACCTTGAAAAGCCCTCGGCGTATGTTTGTACACCGCCGCCTCTCATGGAAGGGAAGGGCATGGTGAAGCGGTTCGGCAAAGAACAGCTTCTCCTTGTTCCAATGCACTCCGGTCCGTAGTAGCAGTGCTTGGATTTTTTGCTCGTCGTTTCTTTCCGCTCTTAGAAGCTTTGAGTTCATTTTCATTCTAAAAACTTCTTCTTTGACGTGTTTAGATTGGTTTTCTGGAAGCACTGTGCATCGGCTGGAGAGGCAAGTTGTGCCGCACTTCTTCTCAGGGAAGTCTGGCGATCACACCCCAGAAAAGTACATAGGGCTTCGAAACAAGATAATTTCCAAGTACCTGGAAAATCCCGGGAAGAGGCTATCTTTTGCGGATTGCCAAGCGTTGGTTCCAAACAATGAGCTTTATGATCTTAGTCGAATAGTTAGGTTTCTGGATCACTGGGGGATTATTAATTATCTTGCAGCTTCTTCTGTGCATCGTGGTCTTAGGATGGCTGGCTCCCTTCTTAAGGAGGATGCCAGTGGGGAGCTTCAGCTTCAGACTGCACCACTGAGGTCCATAGACAGTTTGATCTTGTTTGATAGACCAAAATGTAGCCTCCGTCTAGATGATGTTGCTTTGCTTTCTCATTCTGCAACGGTAAATTTTGATGCTGGCATTGGTGATTTGGATAGTAGAATTAGGGAACGGTTTGCTGAACATACATGCAATTTCTGCTCTTGCCCACTCACCAATTTGCACTATCAATCACAAAAAGAGGTATGTTTTTCTTTTATCTGCTCTGTTTACTTTTAATTTTACCTTCTTACTTCATATACATCCAAATAGTATATAAGTAATGAATGTCCTAGCACAATGCAGTTTGTTGTTATGTTGTTGTTTGTTTAGTTTCTCACTAATGTGAATGTCACCGAAACTTATCATCATTTTGGGTCATATATTGCTCCATTGTAGTAATTACATTGCATTACCATAATTTTTTATTTTTCATAACTCTTTCCATTTACTATCATTAAATAGAGGTAAACTATCAGTAGCATACTTTGTAGATTTTGCTGTATATTTTTAAATCATTTTTCATGCTTTATCTCACAAGTCCACCTCATGCTTCTAATATTAGTTTTCTCTATGATAAGGGATATCTTCACTATAAACAGTCTCATTAAGACATTGAAAATGATTAAGATTGGCAAGTGCTTTGATCTGCTTAGTGGCTTAAACTGAGGAATACATGTTCTCACATGATTATCAAAATTTGCACTACCACAGAGAGAGAGGGGGGGGAAGGGCCCTTTATGTTCTATTCTGCTTCATACATCCATGTGCCGATCATGATGTCTATATTATATAACTAAAATGTACTATGCATCATATATTTCATGGTCTACTAACAAATATGAATAAATGAGAATATCATCTTTTCTTTTCTACCTTCTTCACTTGTCTGGCCATTGATTACTAGTCCATGAACTAGGTGGTATTATCTGATTTTCAACTTTTATCATTGATTCAGGATGGTGATTTCACTAGTCATTTAGTTTCTATATTTTCAGCATAAACCTAGCGAATGCTATGGAGTGCCAACCATAATGGACAAGTTCCAACTCCCTTGACTGCTTATATCTGTTAAATTCTGATTTTTTATCATATTAAGCTGTGAAATCCTTTGAACAGGATGATATTATGCTTTGCTTGGACTGCTTCCATGATGCAAAATTTGTTACGGGCCATTCGAGCCTAGATTTTATAAGAATGGATTCAAGAAATGATCATCCAGATCTTGATGGGGATAACTGGACAGATCAGGAAACATTGCTGTTACTTGAAGCCTTAGAAAAATATAATGAAAACTGGAACGAAGTTGCAGAATATGTGGGCAGCAAGACAAAAGCACAATGTATTTTGCATTTTCTTCGCCTTCCGATGGAAAATGGCCTACTAGAAAACATTGAACTTCCACATATGCCCACTTCAGTTGATTCATCAAATGTACCTGATCCTGTGATTCAAAATTCAAATTCTAATGGTAATATCGTAGGTAATTCTTAAAGAATCTATTTGGAGACTACAAGAAAAGTTTATTTTGAACTCATTAGTTTTTGTACTTTGGTCTAAAACCTTCTTATACTAATTGTGTTATGATTAGGCAATCGAGATTTCTGTAATGGTAGCGAGCTCCCATTTTCAAATTCTGCCAATCCAGTTATGTCCCTGGTGAGTAGTTGAGTTTCTGCATCTTTGTGTTTTCATTTCATTGCAAAAGAACAGAATGAACGCAACACATAAATCTAGCTCCAAGCAGACTTGTTGGTTGCATATATTTATGCTGATATTAACCTTGCACCATGTTGTAATTGGTGAGAGTGAAGTCAGACCAAATGGACTAGATTTAGGTTCTGATCTGCTGTGATTACAAAACTTTGTTATCACTTAGTCAACTGGAAAAACATAATAACTGCAATATGTGCCCTGGGAATGGGTAATCTTAAATTTGCCTATGTTGGTGCTATTAGGCCATAAATCTGGGGACAGACACACTGAAGAGAATGCTCAAACAAACCAGGAGCCTTACATAAATGTTAATATTCATATAGTTGACCTATGTAGAAGTTGGTTGTGTATATTTTTGCTGATGTCGACCTTTCATTTTGATGTTCTAATGGTGAGAGTGAAGCCGGGCTAAATGGACTAGTTGATTTAGGTTCTGATCTGCTGTGATTACAGAACCTTTGTGATGGCATGGGTTTGATCGCTTAGTCAACAATAAAGGCTCAGGGACTACAATGTATGTGTGCTTGGAATGGGTAGGCTTAACTTTGCTTATGCTGGTTCTATGGCCCTAGATCAGGGAGATTGAACTCCAGGAACCATTTGTGAATGCTCAAACAGCTATGGATCCTTATTTGAACCATAGTCTGCCGTTTCGATGTGTACCGCCCGGTATGGGCGGTACGTACCGGTCCGACAGGTTACCGGTACGCGGACCGCCCGTTACCGGGCGGTATGTATCGGTTTTCGACTGTAGCACTGCTACAGTGCTCGGTACACCCGTATCGTACCGTATCGAGCCCAGATTGAAACTCCGGTACGGTACGGTATTGCGGACCTTGATTTGAACATTCATCTTGATATGCTTTACCTCCTCAGTACCCAAAATTCCTCCTAGTGGTTGATTTATACATCGGGTTTAATGCATTACAATGAAACCCTATGATAAATAGCTTGGTTTTTGTTCATTCAAAGTTTCGAATCTTGCTTTTGTCCAATTGGATATGGAGTTTCAATTTGATGATATCAATTTTAATAATTTGACTCCAAATTCAGGAGTTTGATCTACAAAAGAATGAAAATATAAAAAAATTATAGAAAGCAATATTAATGAAAAAAAGGTTATATTTCATATCTCCAATATTAATTTGAAAAATTGATATTATGAGAAAAAAGTTCATAAGATATATCCAAGAGGTACCTTACAAATATTAGATTGGATATATATTCGATAAAAATATGTAAGTAATTCAAGTATTTGCCCTCATAGTTCAAGCTTATTTATTATTCTAGTGTGACTTATCCACGTCATATTGGTGTTATTCTCTTTTAATTTTTATCTTCATGGACAGAGAACTTTTATATTGTAGTTGAATTTGCCTTATTGTCATGGACTTAGCTGGTTTTGCTTAAGTCGTGCGACATCTTTACGTGTCTGTCTGCAAAGGATTAGCCTCCCAAAATATCTTATGATTCCTTAAGGACATGTAAAAGGGAAGACGGGTTAGAAATAACGTTTAACTCGGGATCTCACAAGTAGACATTTAAACAAATACTTAGTAGACAATATAAATTACAAACATAGACTTCGCAAGCTCTGATCAATAGCACAACAAAGGGTCTAAGGTGCTACCATGGCCAAAAGTTCTCATAAATGTTCGCATGACATTACCGTGGAACAAGACAATGAACCAGACTTAGGCACTGCCCCAAAGGCTCATCCAACCATGTGCCACCCGAGTAGCTCCTGGGTGCGATGCTGGTTGATACTTTGCACCACTCTATAAAGGTACAAAACCCTAGAATGACTTCCTGGATGATCTTTTTTTCGGCAGTTTTGCTTTCGTGTGACGACTGCACAAGACCTACGTTTACAGGACTAAAACGACCACAAGTGCTAACTAAAATGGGGCTGCTAAGTCTACTACAAGCCCTCAATATGCTGTGTAAAGTATGAACAAAACTGAAAGATATGAACATACGCAAACATTACATCGAACACCATGTGTACAGATTTGTCCGTGATATTCTCTCCCACTTATTCCTTCGATGTCCTCGTTGAAGCCTTTATAGACGTTGCATCTTCTTGCCTTTGCTGAATCTTTAATCTTTTGCTCCAGTTGCAATATGCCTCTTGGCTCTCAACTGCTCTTTGGCTGTTGTTGAGTTGTTGAACTTTGATCCGCCAATGCTACTTCAACTCGTCAATGACTCTGACTCTGGGGTGGGGTCGATCGAGTTGTGTTGATCTTTATTGGTTTTTGTGGATCCCTCAAATGAAGAAAAAGACATTTATTGTGTGCCAGTCTCTTAAACGACTCGCGCCGCTTGAATTAGGTGGATGCATGTTGGAGCTTTAACAAGCATTGTCTCGCGAACTTTGAAGATTTGAGGTTTTTCCTTCATAAAATTTGTCCATCGATTCCTCTTTTACTTAGTTGTTGCCTCAAAGTGGGTTCACATCACTCCTGCCTTCGATTGACATTCTGTTGGGAAATAAAGTGGATAATTTACTCTCGATGAAATCGATTACCATTGGTGAGGATTTGATAATTATTATCTTTGATCAAGTTTCTTTTAAGGGTATTTGAACATATGCAGAACTCCTCTATTGGATAAATAAGATAACCGTAGTACTTGGTTTCGTCCATCCTCTTAAGAGTTGAGAAGTTAAAGGTTACTTTACTTTGCTCGCCTCCATGAGGGTTGTGCTTTATGCATCAAACTGGTTACTAGCCTTCGCCTGCTCTTTGCTCACACTTCTGAAGCACCTAAAGTGTTTGTACTCCTCGTGTTGAGTTAGCTACTGTAATTCGCTTCTTCATTGCCATCAAACTTATGAAATGTAAGAAGTTTTGCTTGAAAAGAGCAAAATTTCGCCCTGACTTAGAGCAAGTCTTTGATAGTTTTGGTCGCCTTTGAGATTATACTGTCTTCTCCATCATTTCCATTGCCTACTCTAAGTAGAAAGGGTACAACATCACGTATTGCCTACTCCGTTCCTTGATCGCTTGCATTGACTCAAAGTTTTCCACTTTCGGTTCTCTTGATGAGAAGCCCATCGACATCGATCTTATGAAGTTCCCTAGTCTCTGTCCTTCAGACTTGTCTTGCTACTTAGAGTTTGCATTTGCATTCTCGACCTCCTCGGTCCATTTCACGATCATGCACTCTTCTTTCATGAGAGCAAGGGATCGATGACTCCACGTAACTCCCCACTTCTGCGGTACCATGGCATTGCCATGCCATGCCCATGACCTTACAACTTCCATGCGTGGCCTCCGCCAGGGTTCATGCTGATTTGTTCTCCTTTGCATCCTTGGTAGCAATGTTTACTCACTTGGTCTTGTCTTTTACAAGCTCCCTTAAGCGAATATGAGCTTAGGAGCAGTATAATTCTCTAGTCGCTCTATTCATACCTTTATATAATCAAGTTCTCCCCCATAGGACTCATTAGTACTTGCACACGGAATCCCCCTCGGTGGTACACAACCCTATGTGCTGATAACCAAGGTTTTCATTTGATGTACGCACGGAAAAGTTGCCTTTACGGTAATAGTGGAACCATAGCATTCACTTATTGAATCCATAGCCCTTTTTATTGTCATATTGTTCAATGAAGTAGAACTCCCAATAGCTCCTGATCATACCTCCGTATGATGAAGTCCTTCACGGGGCTTTTCTTGTGTGTCGCATTGCCTCGAACTGTTCCACCATAATTTGCTGCACCATATCATCTCGTGGCAACATCTCCATTGCATTTCATCTTTATGGGATGAACTTGGACTGCGATCTCTCCATGTGTGGTTTTTGCTAACACATCGCAAGGCCTCCGCCACCTCTGATTGTGCTCGCTCCTTTGGCAATTGACCTTCATCCACTTGCTCTCAGGTCATCACACGGACGAAGTAGGTCTAGGATAGTCTGTCGCCTAGTAACTCTTGAAGTCCATTGACTTTACTGAAATCGGTGCACTATTGTCTAGATCCTGGGCCCCTACTCATAGCATAATCTTCACTGCACACAACTTCTTTTATGGCAACTTGAGTGGTAGCATTGCGGCATATTCTTCAAGTGTATCTTCTTTCATGTCCTTTTGTCTCGTGCCAAGGCCTTTTGACCCTAACTTCGTCTCTACAAGTTGAGTCGCTTTAATCCTTCCGTTAATTGCTTTGCCGAGATAAGGTGCATGTGGCTCGAAGCTCCCTTCGACTTTGGCATCATGTAAGATGAGTCCGCTCCATCAAAACAAGGGACCCATGGAACAACATAATCTTGCTCTTGCCTTTGTAAGAGTTCATGTCTTTGACCACTGTCCAAGGAAAGTTTCATGCCTCCGCTTCGTGTTTCGTTTTCTATGTTGACTTCCTTCATGCAGTTTGGGTACTTCACCAAGTTCCACCCAAGTTGCTATGTTCCTCGGTTTGTATTGAGTTAATAGTGGCCCTCTTGCCCGCCATTCTATGGGTTAGTCCTCTGTTGAGTCCGATCTCCACATCGTCTCTAAGTGTGCCTTCGTTTGGTGTTGTTGCCTAGGGTCGCTTCCCTACTTGATCTCGCAATGCGTCCACCAATGCATTACCTCGTAGGAGATTATACAACAACTCCTCGCCACTTGCTTGAACCATTGATTTTTATGGAGTTGTTATCTTAAGGTATCCCCTCAACATGTGCGGTCCGTTGTATATAATTCTCCCTTTGGATAATAAAGACTTATCCCTTTTGGATATTTATTCCATTAGAGCAACTTTTCTCTTTAAATCATTCTCTCTGGAAGTTTTAGAGATTATCATCTCCTTGAACTACTCCACCTTGTTAAACAAACTGTGCACTGTTCGACCACCACAAACACACTTGCTAGATTGCGACTCTTTGCTAATACAGCCCTCGCTGCGCCCCTCAAGGCCTAACAACATGCTGAACTTACTACACACTTCAGCCTTCTATAGACGTATCCTTCTCATGCTCCATGGCGTCGAGTTTTGGTCATCTTGGGATGGCTATGGATAGTCCATTGTCCGCATACAAGCCCTTGCATGACTACTGAATTCTTTGACTTAGCAATTCCCCTCGTCTCTATGAACTTTGCACAACTTTTTCATCCGCTGAGCAACCCATCCCTCCTTGTATGATCTCTTCCTTTGCTAAGCGCCTCACTTGCCTTTAGCATTGTCAACTTTGGTTGCTAATATCGAGCAATAGCTTGAACTCAGCCATCCCAACTTTTGTGTGCTATGCATTCTGTTTAGCTCACTTGTCGTTGTGCCTCGCATGAAGGGTTGGTCATTCATTTGAATATCAATCTCGGATGTTTGCTTCTCTGAGCGACTCTTTCCCCGCATCTCTATGTTCGTTTCCCTCAAATGGTCGTGCGTGTCGGCTACCCTCAACGCAGCCCTGCTAGATCCCCCACGTTTGCATGTCAAGTTTTTCTAAATGTGATTGTCTCGCTCTAACACTATCTATCACGGACTGAGTTGATTTTGCCTAAGTCATGCGGCACCCTTGCATATCCGTCCGCAAAGGGTTAACCTCTCCAAAACCTCTTATGGTCCCTTAAGGATCTGTAAAAGAGAAGACGAGTGAAAGAAAACATTTCACTCGGGATCTAGATATTTCAGCAAATATTTGCTAGACAATTCAAATTACAAACATATACTTTATAAGTTCTAAATGGTCGCACGACAAAGGGTTCAAGGTGGTTTACTATGGGCAAAACTTTCCATAAGTGCACACATGACATTGCTGTGGAATAAGGCAGCGAATCAGCCCTATACGCTACTCCAAAGGCCTATCTAGCCATGTGTCACACGGGTAGCTTTTGGGTGCAATGCTGGTTGACACTCTGCACTACTCTGCGGAGCTAGAAAACCTTCAAAATAGTTGTCTTGATGGCCTGTTTTTGGATAGTTTTGCCTTTACATGATGACTACACACAACCTGTGTTTATAGGACTAAAATGGCCATAAGAGCTAACCAAAATGGGGTTGCCAAGCCTACTGTAAGCCCTTTACATGCTGTGTAAAGCATGAACAAAACTAAAAGACACGAACATACACAAACATTAAATTGAACACCTACAGATTTATTTGTGACATTATGTCCTAGCTGATTTTACTTTAAGATGATTTGCTCCAGGGAATGACTTAAACTAGTTCTGAGCAAGATTCTTGATCCTGCCTCAATCGGCCTATATCGACTGGTCATTTCTGATAGTCCTGTCTGGTTTAAAGAAAAGCAAGTTCTAAAAACCCTGGATGCCTTTAGGGCTGGCAAGCCCTCTCGACCCAAGTGTTGCCATTGTTGTCAGTTACCGCCCATCCACCTACAGCCTGTTGTTACTTGTCCACACTCCGCTTGCGCTTGCACTTGTGCCTACCTCTTCATCGGTAATTCTCCTCTTCTTCTTGTCCTCCTTTTCCTCATCATCCTTTTTCTTGCTTTCTTCTTCGTTCCTCATCCTTCTTGCTCCTCCTCTTTCCCTCCGTTGGGTACCGTAGGATGTTCTGACATTCCATGTACCAGTATGCAGAAATGGACCTGGCGGATCCGGTGCCTGAAAGGACTTTTACGGGCCTGGTACCTAAAATTGGAAATCTTGATTCTGTGCCAGCTTCACAACATTGGCTGATTCCTATGTGAAACAAATGTGTTAGTATGGTCCGATTTAGTCTTTTTCTCAGTCTTGTAGCTACCAGAATCAGCTCACATCGATTGAGCTCAGTTATAGTTAATTGACTTTGGGTAATTCTAACCAATTTGATAGCATAACAGAAAGAGAAAAAAAAAAAAGAGTGGGGAAGAGTGAAAGAAGGGGAGGTAGCGGAAGGGGAAGACAAGAAGGAAATATGACTGACTATGGTACGAAGTAATACTACTACTATTAAATTTGCTATTTGTTGCTATCATCACAACTATAATGTTTACCATTTCGTAAGACAGGAAAGGATGAAAAATATCTATCCATTTTAAATCTTCTTCCAATTGGATTAATGGATCTTCCAATTGGAAATGATAACCGAATACATAGGTCATTAGGAGTTCTAATAAGCATATACATATAGTATACCATCTAAACATCTTATTTCCTTTATGAGGAAGAGAGAAAATGGTAGAGCTGACGAATATCGGCAAAACAAGTATTGTTAACCAAGGAAAACTTTAAGAACTAAAATGACAATTGTTTCCGATTAAATCACAATAGCAAGTGTCAAATACTTTGCATTTGAAATCTTAAAATTACCTAAATGTTGATTGCTTCTTGTAGAAATATTTTGCTTGTAATATTTCAGTACCTTATTCGAACATTGTGAAATTTGTAGGTTGCCTTCTTGACCTCTGCAATTGGACCAAGAGTTGCTGCAGCTTGTGCAAGTGCAGCATTATCTATCCTGACAAGAGAGGAGTCCAGGTTAGTGCTAAAATGTTTCAGTTCTTCATGGGATTGGTACATGATTGCAATCGTATTATGGTGCTCAGTATTTACAGTAGCATTCAATTTAAATTGTTACCTTTCTCTTCACAATATGTGAGGTGATACAAGACATGCTAAAATCAGTTGTACATGTTTTAGGATTACATTTATATTCTTCCTTGTGCCCAATCTTGCATATCATTCTAGTTTTCTTTATTGCTTTATATACACATTTAGAGGCCACTGTTTCTGCTGTCAATTAATTATATTTCACTTCTTTTACATGTTTGAAGGATCGGATCTGAGAGCTTGCATTCCAAAGTTGGCATCCGTGGGCCACATGGAAACTTGGGTCCTCACAAAGGTATATTGCTGATATTCTTCTGGTTTAGATTTCATGATTGTGGAAGTTGTCCCTTGATATTTTAATTCACTGTCAGATGGAACTCTAGAAGGTCAAGTGCCACTGTCTACTTCGCTTGCTCCCGAACTTGTGAAATATGCTGCCATGTGTGGCCTATCTGCAGCTGCAGTGAAAGCAAAATTATTTGCAGATCAAGAGGAGCGCGAAATTCAGAGACTGGCTGCAACTATCATAAATCACCAGGTTAAATTAGTGTTTGTTGCTTCTTTCATGATTTATGGTACATTTGAGATGGATAATTGGTAGTTTGATTAGTTTGGTCAATTTTGACAGAGGTAAACTGAAAACAAGTTCTTGGGTGATTTTGATGGAAGAATTTAGAATAATTCACTGAATAGGAGTTCACAACTTTTGCTTCCAATTCAAGATAAAGAATTGGTTGTCTTGCCTCTGCTTGTTACCTTCTTCACAATTTACTGTTTAAACTTTTAGAGTGTAAATTTTTATACTGAAGTCCTTTACGATCAGATTAATAATATTCCTAATTAACTGGGACATCCAATTAAGCAAGCTAATGGCGTTTTTTGAAATAATACTGCCATGATGCTTTTTCACATGCTACAAATGAGAAATGAAATCCAGAAAGTGAAATAGCTATATCCACTTAGTTTCCCAGTTACAGTTATGGATATGGAACGTATCAATGATGTTTCCATTCCTAATTGATCACTTGGTTTGTTCGCATGGGGATTTTAAACTTTGATGAAATTTAAACTTTAAAGCAAGGTTCGCAATACCGTACCGTACCGGTATTTCGACCTGGGCTCGGTATGGTACGGTACAGGTGTACTGAGTGGTACACCCAGGTGTACCGAGCACTGCTACAGTGCACTGCTACAGTCAAAATCGGTACGTGGACCACCCGCTACTGGACGGTATGCTTTGGTATGACAGAACTTGCTTTAAAGTATGACAAATCGAAAGAGCTTTTATGGAAATATGTGCAAATTTCACTTTTGTAGGTGCACCTATGCTCAAAGGCAGCTCAAGTTGCACATACAAAATTTTGGCTGCACAATTACTTCTGAAAAACCAATATTCTTTTTAAAGCTTCTCGAGGAAAAAAATGACATTTTTAATGAATTCTATTACAAAAAGGTTCATCTTCAATGTTCTTTGACAATCATGATCTGCATAAATTATTGCCTCTTGCCTTCTCACCTAAAAAAAGAAATAAAACACAGGGGCCCCCTACAGCAGCAATGACTTTTTGGTATTATAAATTTGGTAGATTTAAGTTACATTCAGCCTGTAGTCAATTAGCAGAGTTTAAAGTTCAACAACCCCGATGATGAAATTGGCCTTACCTTTAATTATTACTAATAAGATCCTTAGTGAGTAAAATGATTACATTTTCCCCTTCCCTTTTTTCTCTTCTTCCTTTATCTCCACCTCTCTTTTTTCCCACACTTTCTTCCTTTTGGATCAACCTAATCCTTATTTTTCTTTTTTCTCTCCTTCTTTCATCATCCTCTATCCCTATTTGCTTAACTTGTTGCTTATTGGTTAGAACTTTTATTGGTGAAAAAAGCTATCACGGAGGTGTTTGTTGTAATTCTCTCATAATGGAAGTTTCTTGTGTTGCTAAAACTTTGATTAAATCAAGGGTGTTTTGTACATATCAAGCTTGAGTTAATTGGACTCTTTAGGTAATCATATATCATGGATATTTAGGGCCTCACCGATGTTGCAGGGAGCAAAATGTTACTATCGAGGAACACATAGGGTGCAAATCCTAGTTAACAATTAGGAAAGGTGTAAATTGTGATTTCTAGCAAACATAACGTTTGAATTAAATATTTCTTAAAAGTCATGTTAGCATTTAAGTGATTCCTCAAATATCAAACCACCTGAACGAGAACAAAAATAAATTGACACTAGGAACATATGCTTGAAATATTGTTAATGTTGAAATTTATGTTCTTTAGTTGAGTTGACATGTGCTGTACTTTGAACACAATGAACTTCAAAATGGCATTTTATTGACATTGCAGTTCATCGATCACACTTCGACTATAATCTATTAAATTCCTAGCACCATTGCCATATCTGTATCGGCTGTTATGTAAAGAGTACTAAGGATGTACTTGGAGTGATTTTAATAGCGCTTAGCTTAGTCCTGCTTGTCGTAATGCAATGATGTTTAGTATTATTGTAAAATTCCAAGGTTAATTTTGATCTTATGTGTCCAAAAATTGTGTTTGTAATGTTGCGAGTTTGAATTTGAACTCGTGTCCCAAAATCATGGTTATGTGCAGCTGAAGAGGTTGGAGCTGAAGCTGAAACAGTTTGCAGAATTGGAAACCTTACTGCTCAAGGAATGTGAACAGGCTGAGAGGATGAGACAAAGGCTTTCATCTGAACGCCTCCGAATGATGTCCACCCGATTTGGATCAGCAGCAAACAATTTATCATCATCATCATCGTCATCAGTAGCAGCGGCTGCGCCGACTGCTGTCAGTGCAAATACCGGGCCGCCTACCACGTCACCCTCGGTTGGGCAGGCGAATGTGCCAGCTGCTTACGGCAGCAATCTTCCCGGCCATCGGCAGATGCAGTTCATGCAACGGCAGCAAATGTTTGGTTTTGGGCCACGGTTACCTCTCTCGGCAATCCACCCTGCTCCTGCCCCCTCTCAAAATGTTGGGTTCAGTTCTGTTGTACCTAACACTTCTACTCCTAACCATCATCCATTGTTAAGACCCTCATCGGGGAATAATCAATAGGGTAAAAATGTTTATTCTGTTGTTCACGTTGATCATTGTAATGTTTCTGAGCCTAGTTTTAACAGATAATGTGAGTTGATCATCGGAGTAGTCTCTGTTGAATTGCTTGGCTTAGTTTCTTCCCTCCAGCTTTTATAGCTCGTCTGCTGACCTACCGACATCCACTTGTCGGTTCCACCGATAACTCGGCCTGCCTAAGGTTTTCAATCTCCATACTAAAAGCCCTGATGAGTGAAAACTGTACATCCATAACAGATGTGAAACGCAGAAGACATGTTTGATGCTACAATCACAAAGGAAAAGCTTCTGTCTTCATCAAAGGAGTAATCCATAGAAGGTATCAGTTACCTTAATCGGTAAGGAATTTAATGATTTACGACATAATTTTAACTCAAATTTTATCTTCATCACTTGTTTTTGTTTTTTCTTAGACAACAATATAATAAGAATATGAAAATATCACTTATAAATATTCACAAGATGTGGTATCTGCAGGAAGAAGAAGAAGAAGAAGAAGAAGAAGAAGAAGAAGGAAAGGTAGGATTAGGTTTCTGTCAACCCATCTTTGTTTCCTCGCTATTGGTTTGCAAATTGGCATAGCAATTAATGAACCCCTTATTTCATATAGTTTGTCCACTGTCATGTAATATGATGGGGGCAGTTAACTGTCTGCCAATTTCCTACCTTCTCTATGGCATGCTGAGACTTGTGGAAGCAGTCTAAAAGAGACCTCCTACATATCATACCTGTAACACACTGATGTAATGGAGTCCAAATTAATGGTTATATATAATGATTTTACAAAGCATGGCTTGTTAGATTAGCTTATCAGAATATATTAGGAGGTTAAGAGAAATGTTCATTTAGCTAAAAAGGACTTGTAGTAACTCTGCAATCAATTGGCACTGCTGCCTATGGTGAATTTTATGGATAATCACACACTTCCTATACCCCTTTTTTGCTTCTCTTTTTATTCTCTCTCTCTCTCTCTCTTTATCAACTTTTTTTTTTGTTTTCTTTTGCTATACTTTCCTTCTTCTTCTTCTTCTCCTTCTCCTCTTTTCCTTCTCTTATTCATCCACTTTATAAAGATTCATTTAATGAGACATGCTATGTATATGAAATGTCTCTCACCAGGACTCATCCTCCACATGTTGATCATCTCTCCCTCTCTCTCTCTCTCTCTCTCTCTCTCTTTATCAACCTTTTTTTATTGGTTTTCTTTTGCTATACTTTTCTTCTTCTTCTTCTCCTTCTCCTCTTTTCCTTCTCTTATTCATCCACTTTATAATGATTCATTTAATGAGACATGTTATGTATATGAAATGTCTCTCACCAGGACTCATCTTCCACGTGTTGACCATCCCTCTCTCTCTCTTTATCAACCTTTTTTTATTGGTTTTCTTTTGCTAAACTTTTCTTCTTCTTCTTCTTCTTCCTCTCCTTCTCCTCTTTTCCTTCTCTCATTACCTGCTTAAGAAAGTTTGAAGGAATTCCTACAAAACTGTCCATCCCACTTACATTTTTTTATTATTTCATTTACTTGCATGCTTTGTGAAAGAAATTAATTATCATCAACTTGACTTGATCAAATAAGGCAGGCAAATAAAACAAGGAGTGAGATGGAAGGTTGTGAATGAAGTTTTTATGACTTCTTCTATGTATAAAATATACACCTACATGGAATTTGCATTCATGGGAAAGATATTGGATTAGAGACTCAGGTCAGGCTAAGATATTAGATTAAGTCTCTTGAAAGAAACTTTAAGGGTAGGCTAAACCCTCTTTGTTTCCTTGCCCTTGCTGTGTAGATTAACTTACTAAAGGTGATGAATCCATCCCCCACCTAATTCTATGGTTTGGCCACTGGTCATTGTCTCCATTAAGGAGGTAAGTAACTCTCTATCTCTCTCAATATTTCTAATCCACCTTCATTAACATGCAAGCTGTTGCTGCTTGGACTTGTCCAATTCAAAATTTCAGGTCAAGTGGTGATGGAGCCCAACCCATCCTTCATTCATAAAACAGCCATTATGATTTATGACCATAATCAGATTTATCTCAATATTTATGTGTCTCTGTACAATTTATTAAGATGTTGTATTAAGAATGTGACAACATAACATGTTGTAGTTAATGCTTATTTAAAATGTTCATTTATTATAAGGACTTGTGGCAACTTGGAACAAAATGACAGTGTGACTGACATATTTTGAGGAGGACAATCAGTTACTTGTGTCATAGATTAATTAGGAGAATTTTGTAAGTTTGATGTTATAGATACTATGAGATTACATAAATTCAATTTAACATAAAAGTTGATATTAAACACTAATTTGATCTGATGCTTTTCTTCCTTGTGATGATATGTATGATTGTGAAGTCATTGAGGATTTTTACATCCCTCATTGGTTTTCATATTAGAAAAATTAAATATTATGGACAAGATTTTATCAGCACAAACAAATAATTTAGATGTAAAATAGAAAAATGGATAGATGATTTTGAATATATTCTCTTGCAAAATACCATGGAAGGGAATGCATTACAATTTCTAATTATCGAATTTCTTTTAAGTATTTGGATCTATGTAAACTCACATGAACAAAAATGCATCTTGTATTGGCTTAATAATAAAGATCAAATATGCACGAGATTTGATTTCAAGAAAGAGACTTGAAGTTAGGTTTTTGCAAAACCCGTCCTCTTTGTTTGCTCACTCATAGGTTTGATGAGTCGGTATCATTAATAATTATAAATGTCAAATCATTTTGTCGGATTCAAAAAAGCAAAAATAGACCCTCTCGATTGACTATTTAAATTTTATTTTATTATAAGAAAAAAAAATCCATATTAAAATCATTATAAAGCAAATATTAATTGGAATGCTCTAACTTGTTTGAATCGGTCCTAACTTAGACTTTTGACAATGATCCTTTGATTTATACGACGTGCTCTCGATATTTAATATGGGGTCAATTTGCATTTACGATTATTGTCATATAGAGGTTTTCGATGTGACTCATCGAATGTTTATGTTAGATTCTTGGAAGTAGATTAAGCGTACTTTCAAGAATGATAAGACTTAGATTTACCTTTTATACTCGATTATTTCTTAATTGCTATCAATCAAAAGGAATATTTTATTAATTATTTTTTTAAAAAATATTTTTTATTCGATAAATACTAATAAACACTAGATTATAAAATTATTAGTCTCCTTCCACGGATGCCACGTGTTGAGTTTCGATTAGATGCCAATGTATTCCCTATAAACACTATAGTATAAATTATTATTATTTTTAGTATTATCCATATATCTTATATTTTTTTACATAACATACAATTTACATTATTTTTATAATTGTGTTAAATATATGATTCAAAATCCATCCATCCATCAACCGGTTCAATATGACTGTTCAAATAGTCAACGTCCGGTCCGATACCCTCTTATAGTCTTCTTTAGAAGGTAAATAAATCTCGAATAATAAACCACCTTCATTTTGACTACCTCTCATGGTTTATACGATGATGGCATCCAATTCTTCATTTGCAAAACAATTGTCACTGCTTTGACTTGCTTTATCACCTCGCACACACAACTTAATTAAAATTAAAATTACATTAATCTACAACTCGGATGACCTATTTTATTATCGAATTATTATATATACGTGCCGGTCACTATATAATATAATTTATAATTTATATTACTTTATTATTGCATCTATGATAAGTTTATCCGAACGTGATGTTTTTCACTATTTAATATAATAAAAATATTTTTTTTTATTTTTCCAAAAAAAATATAATAATAAAAATATCTTTCAATTTTTTTTATAAAATATATTAAAAAAATTAAATGACATTATCATCATCATCATCATCATCATTATTATTATTATTATACATGTGCCAGACACTATAGAATACAATTTATAATTTTTATTAAGATAGTCGAACTTATTAGTATATTATTGTATACATGATAAGTTTATCCACATATGAACGTGATATTTTTCACTATTTATTAGAATAATAATTTTTTTTCTAAAAATATATAATGAAAATAAATTTTAATTTTTTAAAAAATATATTGAAAAATAAAATATCCTTATCATCATCATCATCATCATCATCATTATTATTATTGAGGATACGAGTTAGGTTACGAAGCAATAAATGATCAATGAGACAAGGAAAGAGGGACTATGGGCCCCACCCCATCTGAGTATCCAATCCCTTCATGACCTTAAAGTACACACACAGACGAAGTACTACCACCACCCATCATGGATAATAATAAATAATAAAGATCAAAAAATAAAAAAGAAAAAAAGCGGAGTCTTTATGCCATTTAAGATATGATTTTAAAGAAAGCTAACTCATTTAAGATATAATATATCGATAATAATACGATTATTTAAATATTTCCAATCTATCTTTCTAACTCCGCACGACGGTACTTTTTTTTTTTTTTTTGAATACATTACTCAACATAAAATATTATTATCGATCTAAATTATATTCAATTTGATACAGAGATCCCATAAGTATTTACTTTTTTTTTTTTTGAATACATTATTTTTTTGAACTACTAATTTCTGACCGCAATGCCTGCTGCAGTTAAGACGTTTGGCCATCAATGTGAGAGAGAGACTCGCTTGGGATTGCGCAGTTAAATTATGTGAATTCGACGTGGCCCGATCCCAGCGTCACCGTGTGATTACCGTCACCCCGACGGAGCCGACGCAGAAAGAACACACGTAACGAGGAGGTCGGCGTGCGGTATAAGAACACAGCTCTCGTGTCTCCGCTGATTGCGTGCCAAAAGATTTCGTGGCGATTTTGTGTCCGATCGTATAAGAAAATATCCTCCTTTTGTCGTCCCTTCCCCTTCCTCTCCTCGGTTTCAGATCTACTTTGTGGACTTTTCGTTGTCTTTTTCCTACGTATATTGAGGCCTTTGGGGCTGGCCTTTCGCTGTCGGCGTTTTTGGAGCGTAAAGTTTGGAGCTTTGGGGATCGGAAGCGATGGGGAGTGGAGGGGAGGAGAGGGGTACGGGGGCGGGGGCGGGGGCGGGATTCGATGGCGCGATGGCGGCGGAGCTGGTGGCGGGACTGAGGCGGAGCTT
Source organism: Musa itinerans (assembly GCA_001649415.1). Taxonomy (NCBI): domain Eukaryota; kingdom Viridiplantae; phylum Streptophyta; class Magnoliopsida; order Zingiberales; family Musaceae; genus Musa; species Musa itinerans. The sequence goes on from LVTN01000033.1 coordinate 255,223, forward strand.
CGCGTCCGGGCGGACGCGGAGCCACGAGTGGCGGGCGGCGCAGCTGAAGGGAATCGTGAGGATGATCGACGAGAAGGAGTCGGCCATCATGGCCGCGCTCCACGAGGACCTCGCCAAGCCCCAGATGGAGTCCTACCTCCACGAGGTGCCCGAATCCTCATCCTTGTTCTGTCTTTTTTTAGCTCTCGGTTTTCAACCGCTTCGAAGTTGTGATCTTGTTGTAGGTACATGATGATGTTCCTACCAAATTGGATTACTTGTAGCTACATGTTTATGCTGCCGTAGTATTTATTTATTGTCTGCACGAACCTGTAGGAGTCTTGATACAAAAAAAACTTCTCTATGCGATCGGATTAATTAGCGCGATAGGGAATTTAGTGGATTAGTCTTCTGATGTCTTCCAATTATTTGGTTACAAATGATAATTTGATAGCTAGTTTGTAGTTATTTTCTGTATCTTTAATTGCTATCCGAGAGTCATTAATATTGTGTGAATTTATTATGGACCGATTAACACAATTATATCTTTTGTCGCGATAACAAGCCATATGGAGTCGGTCAGAGTTTTCTTGATGAGAACATCTCCTATTCAGCTTGAAGGCATAGGTGGAGTGTAAGATGTCGATATAACAGTACTTGGTTTTTGCATTCTGTCGTTGCTGCATATGTTTCAACTTGGGATGTTGTAGTTATGTTGAGATGCTTTCTACTTGATACCTCGAAGTTCTAATAGCAATTGCTAAATCAATTATTAAATCTATTTCAAAGTTAAAAATCAATCAAGAAATTTACATCGGAGAGTGATATATATATATATATGTTTAGTTCTGTAATCAAATCACAAACGGTTAGTCAAAGCAGAGACACTTTGCGGCGAAATACTAAATCCTGTCTGCTTGTGTTATATGATATTTATCTGGTTATGGTGGATATAATCGCTCAATTATTCATGCTCATATCCTCGGATTTGATTGTTACTAAAAAATTTGCAGTATTACACCTAAAAAATCATAAATTAGCATTCAACTAACCATAAAGATAAATTTATACGGAATTTAACAGTTGTCATCATTAGAATAATTCAAAAATGACAGTACTTATGCATGGAGTAGAAGTTTATTGAATTGTTGCACCGTTAACCTTACACGATAAGATATATAATAATAGAATCAAGCTTAGGTAAGCAAATAATTCAAACCCTTCTTGCAGTGTAATGCCTCAGAATTTTTCCGAGGTACCAGAGCCTCATCTGTCTTAGCCTTATCTAGAGATTGGCATGGTACACCCAGGACTGTTAAAAGCCCTAACTTAAAAGATATGGAGTAGTAAAGGACTAAAGAATGTGAACAGAAGATTGACATGAAGTACATGGAAGCTGGGGAAGTCAGCTCTCATCAATTATTCCTTGTTAGGAATTGTCAAGACCTTTTGATATAGGATGGTCAAATAATTGGAAGTCAATGGACTTTTGTGTTTTGATCAAAAGTATCCAACTGGCTTAGTCCACAACGGCTAAAACACCATCAATATCTTTATGTACATTGACTAGATCAAAATTTTCAGCTAGACTGCCTGCAAATCAAATAAATAAGACTAACTTAAGCAAATTAGTTAAGTTCAACAAATTCCTAACTTTCTGACAAGCTAAGGTAGTAGCAACAGCATGTGTCACAACCATTTAATGGCTTTGTTAATTTGATGAAAAGCTGTTGTTTGAAGTGCTCTGAATCTCCTCGGATATACAATCTCATACTTTTCACTAACATCAATGACCTTCTAACATGGAATTCAATTGGCAACGTAGTCATAGACGAAAGCTCTTGTTGTTTCTATAGTTCAAAGGGTTTTTATGTGGGCAAATTGATGCCCTCTCATGCCTTTCTACTACTGAGTATTCTGAGAAAACCTGTCGTCTGTATATGACCGATTGCTCATGGTGCAGATTTCACTTGCAAAAGCAGCATGTACCTTTGCCTTAAAAGAAATGAAACGCTGGATGAAACCTGAAAAGGTATCCTCAATATCATTCTTGCCAAAAAATCAAAGTCATGTAACTGTTTGGCGTTCTTTAAATTAGCCTTGTAATATTAATGTCTTTAAATCTCTTCAGGTGCCAACTTCTCTTACAACTTTTCCATCATCAGCAGAAATCATTTCAGAGCCCCTAGGTGTCGTGCTGGTCATTTCAGCTTGGAACTATCCATTTTGTAAGTGCAAACTATGTGCATTTTATAAGTGTGTGGACTGAAGGTGGCTTGTTGGTTGTGGAAGAAAAGGGCTCTTCCTATTATATTGTCACTGACTAGCTTTGGTATCTATATATAGCTATAGTTTGATAATTCCTGAATGGCTTCCATTTTATATACATTATGTTATTACCTTAATTGGAGAGTATTAGATCTGTCTTGGCTTATACTGCTAGTTCACAATTCTATGGTGCTTGGATCTTACTTGACATGAATAACTAACGATAGTGATGTTCAATCTTTGCTTCTCCTTTGTTCTATTCTTTGGATTGCATGGGTTTCTTCAATCTGGACTTAATGCTGAATTCTTTTGTCTTTTTTCTTTGATAGAATAGTCGTTCCGAAGTTACTCAGCAAGAAACCAATAAAAATGATTGATGTATGCAGCATCTCTAAAATGCAACAGTAGATATCTTTGGTTCATATCGGAAAATTAATGTATGCAAGCTGGGTCTAATTTTTGTATTTTAAGTTTTACTGTGTTTTTTGCTACACCTGAATATCAACTAAGTCTGCTATGTTATAGATCTGTGGGATTCTGGAATCTGTCAAAAAAAATTTAAAACCATGCTTTCAGTCGTTTAACTTACCAAGTTGGGAAATTGTTGTTCCATTATAATATATGGAGTGAATGCACTTAAAATGTCCTGTTAGTGTCACTTGTACTTTTCTCAATGTTTGTTGATGTTAATTTTCTTGCTGTAATTATGTTTAGATTGTATTCCAGTTTGCGCTTTTAAAATGAAACTGTCAAATTTAAGGGCAATAACAGTTCTTTTCTTTTGTTTTTCCCAGTGCTGTCTATTGACCCTGTAATTGGAGCACTTGTGGCTGGCAATGCTGTTGTTCTAAAACCATCAGAAGTTGCACCTGCTACATCATATTTTTTTGCAAAAGTTTTACCGGAGTACATAGATAACTCTTGTGTAAAAATAGTTGAGGGTTCAATCCCTGAAACAACAGCACTTCTGGAGCAAAAGTGGGACAAAATATTCTATACAGGTACTGACCTACTACTACTTCATGCTTCTTACCTTAATATAACTTTTTGAAGTTTTTTTTATAGATTTTTCAAACATTTTTAAGTGTGAGTCTGCATATTATTCCTATGATTTTTATGCATATATTTTTCTATTGCTCTATAGCCTTTTAGACTTTAAAGAGCCTGGCTTTTGCAATTTTAACCGGTGGAAACTCCACAGGTAATGGCAAAGTGGCCCGCATTGTGATGGCAGCAGCTGCAAAGCATCTAACTCCAGTAGCCTTGGAGCTTGGTGGAAAATGTCCTGTTCTTGTGGATTCAAGTGTCGATGTTAAAGTAATTATCTTTTTATTTGCTTCTTTGCTACAGATGTAGGATTCCTGGCATTGGCATTAATGAGGGTTTACTAGTGAAACTAATGTAGACTTGCATCTGAGTCTTTTTTTCAAAACTGATGTGTCCTTGTTTCTTGATCTTTCAAGGTTGCAGCAAAGAGAATTGCAGTAGGCAAGTGGGGATGCAATAATGGGCAAGCTTGTATTGCTCCAGATTACATCCTAACAACGAAATCATTTGCTCCGACACTGGTAGAAGTTTCAGTATGAAATTTGATGATGGTTGTATCCTGCTTGTTCTAGTTTTTATCTTTCTGACAACATCGACAGGTGGATGCTATGAAAAGAACTTTGGAGAAATTCTACGGGAAGGATCCCTTGGAATCGGCAGATTTGTCTCGCATTGTAAACTCTAACCATTTCAAACGCTTGATGAGCCTTTTAGATGATGAGAAGGTTTCTGGCACGATCGTCTATGGAGGCCAGCAGGATGAACAGCACTTGTAAGATTCAAATATTATTACCCTTCTTTATTAAAATGAAATTGAAGCTGTTTAACCTTAACATCACCATATATCCTTGCAGGAAAATAGCTCCTACGCTCTTGTTAGATGTGCCACATGATTCATCAATAATGAAGGAGGAAATATTTGGCCCTTTCCTTCCAATTGTTACAGTAAGATACTCTCAACACCACAATACATGATCTTATAGAAGCCATCCTTTGTAGACTCACAAAGTTTCTGATAAAGGATACATATCTTGATTTGTCAGTTCGACGAGGTGGAAGATTGTATCGACTTTATAAACTCAAAGTCAAAGCCACTTGCAGCCTATCTCTTCACCAAAGACCGAAAAATAGAAGATCAGTTTGTAAAAAACGTCTCTGCTGGTGGAATGCTCATCAACGATGTCGCCTTGCATGTGAGTTCCCTTATCCGATTCCGATAAATATATGTTCTATGTGCAGTTACGCTGTCAAGTCCACTGCTATTATCAATTCATTTAATCATGAGATAAAATGACTCGAAAACATTTTGCAGACCTTACTGGATTGAATATAGCCTTGCAAATATGACTCAACTTGCAACTCTTTTTCTGTTCATGCAGCTCGCAAACCCACATCTGCCATTCGGTGGCGTAGGCGAGAGTGGAATTGGAGCTTACCATGGCAAATTCTCATTTGATACGTTTAGTCACAAGAAAGCCATCTTATCTCGTGGATTTGGCGGGGAAGCTCCTGCTAGATATCCTCCATATACACCACAAAAGCAGAGAATTCTTAGGGGACTCATCAATGGCAGCATCATCTCACTTGTTCTTGCTATACTTGGATTTCCGCGAGATTAAGCATATTGTCTATTTGATGGTCATGTATGTATGTATGTACGTTGTATGAGATGTTCTGTTCCATGCCCTACGTATGTATGTACGATCAAATTACTCAGATTCAGTAACATAAACTATCTTGAAAAGATGAGTTGCATGCATTTGTCAAAGCTATGATGGTCTCCTTCCAATGATTTTTTGATTGGGTGCCTCTCTTGATTCAAAAGCTTAAGCTAGTGATAGGTCATATTATCCCTATTTTTAATCAGAATATTTTTTTACAAAAAATATAATTTTGACCTAACCACGATTAAAAGGAGTCAAATTTGACCCAATCACGATGATGAATAGGTGTGTTTAAATCGATGTCGACCTACCTAATCAAATTGATTGAAAACTAATTTTTGATTAACTAATTTATGATTTTAAACTGTAATATTAAAATTAGCTCAATATTACTACTGGAATTTTAGACTCGATAGAATTAATATTTTTAAAATTAAAATCAATTCGATTTGATTTGAACAGATTCTTCGAACTTACGAAGAATATCTCTTAAAACAAAACTATTTATAACATTAAAAATTAAATTATTACTGAACCAGTTTGGACCAAATTGATTTGGTTCGATTCGATTCGATTCTGATTTGATTTGGTTCGATTTCGATTTGAACGGCCCTAACTAAGATGGGAATGGATGAATGATTTGGCGCTCGCCTTCAAAACCGGGGTTCGTGTGGCCACCCTCTTCTCTCTCGTCGCTCGCTTCCTCGCCATGGAAGCAGTAAACACCGCTTTCTTTTCTATCCAGCAAAAAGGAGTAATTTTTGCTCCCTAAATCCGCTCCTCGTCTCTCATAATCTTGTGGCGTTGTCATCTTCTTCTCTCTTCTTCTACTTCGTTTGCGATCCAATGCTCCGTCGAGCTCAAAAAGGTGCGGTCTTTCTCTCTGCCCGATTGCTTTCTTTATTTTCCTCTGTTATCCATCAATCATTGCTACTGGATGCCTGAGCTTGAACTGGAGAAGGTTTCTCGCTTCCAGGAGATAAATTAGTGAGTTATTCTGCTAGTTTGTAGTCATCATGATTTGATTTCTTGGCATTTTAATCTGGGCTTCTCAACCGCTCTGATGATCGACAAATTGAGTACCTCTCTAAACTTGACTCTGCTTTTAGATACATAGATCGAGTGAGCAGTATTGGTGTGTGAATCGAAATGCCATTCGGGAAAAGCTCCACGATGGACTTTAGGAGGTCATCATCGTCATCGTCGTCGTCGCAGTGCTCGACAGCGACCCTTGTTGTGTTCGTTGCTCTTTGCTTGGTCGGTGTTTGGATGATGACATCGTCCGCTGTAGTCCCCGTCGACATGTCTGCCACCGAGATCAACTCGGAGATGAAGCAACAAGCTTCCGAGACTTATTCGGCGGCACTCGAAGATAGTTCGACGGAGGTCTCCGGTGAAGCAACGAGAAGAGATGCCGACACCAGCGTGAGCGATCCTACAACTGAAACCAAATCCGAGTCGTCGGAAGAGCAGAAGCTGCTCGACAAAACAGCTGAAAACATGGCGGAAAAGACCCAAGAAGGCGAGCTTGGCGAGGATCAGAAGGATGATGATTCCACGAAAGCTCAGGCATATAGTGATGAGAACGGGAATACAGAAGGTGAAGAAATGATCAAAGAAGGTGGTGAGAGAAAAGAAGGTGATCCGGAGAACGCTCAAGACAGGAGCTCAGAGGAGAATCCTCGAGAATCTGCAAATGGTGCGCAGGAAAATACAGCAGACCAGCAGACATATAGTGATGAGAATGGCAATGCAGAGGGGGGAGAAATGATTAAAGAAGGTGGTCAGGAGAATAGCCTCGACAAGAGCAGGGAAGGGAGTTCTCAAGAAACTACGGATGGTGAACAGGAAAAGAAAGCCGACCAGAAGTTTGATGAAACGACAGAAAGTGAGCAAGACAAAAGCTCAGAACAGAGTTCAGATGAAACTACTGATGGAGATGAGAAACCAGAGGGTGGAGAGATGATCAAAGAAGGTGTTCAGGAGTATGGCCAAGACAAGAGCAGCACGGAGGAGCCTTACCAAGTAACTACTGATGGTGAACAGGAAAAGAAAGCAGATCAGAAGGTTAATGAAACAACAGATGGTGAGCAAAACAAGATTTCCGAGCAGAATTCCGATGAAGCTAAGGGAGATGAGCAACAGAAGTCTGAGAGCAACAACACATCAGAGCAAGATGGAAAGGATCAGGGTCAGATAGAGGAGAAAGGTGAGCAAAACGAAGACAAGGAGGCCGAAGTAAAATCCAACGAGACCATTCCAGGAACAGGGAACAAAACGGAGGACAGTGTCTCCAGCGAGTTGTTTCCCGACGGAGCTCAGTCGGAGCTTCTAAATGAGACGGCCAGAACTCAGAATGGTGCATGGTCTACTCAAGCTGCCGAGTCCAATAAAGAGAAAGAAGTGCAAGCTACATCAAAGGAAGATGGTACTGGGCACAACTGGAAGCTCTGCAATGTTACCACTGGGCCTGACTACATTCCTTGCCTTGACAATGAGGATGCCATCAAGAAGCTCAAGACTACTAAGCACTATGAACACCGGGAGAGGCATTGCCCTGATGAAGCTCCCACCTGTCTTCTTCCTCTTCCTGAAGGATACAAACAGCCAATTGAGTGGCCAAATAGCAGGAACAAGGTACCTCTTCTGCATTGCATCTATGTCAGAGAAAATTCATTTTCACAGTTCTAATGTTACTGCAGATATGGTATCATAATGTACCTCACACAGAGCTTGCAACCATAAAGGGGCATCAAAATTGGGTGAAAGTGTCTGGTGAGTACCTCACTTTTCCTGGTGGAGGAACTCAGTTCAAGCACGGAGCACTGCACTACATTGATTTCATCCAGGAGGTTTGCTTGTTACTCTTTTCTGCTTCTAGCTTACAAGTACTTTTGTCTTCATGATGTCAATTTATGGACCTCGAATGTCAGATCAGGTGTCATCATGTACAATTCCTTTTGTTGTTTAAAGCTGTATCATTACTATCATCAGCTCTATGGCATGCTTGAACTGCTATTTTATGTTGATTACAGCTTCCAATTTTTCCTAATCAAAATAGTTCTTTAGCCCTCATCAGTTTCTCCAGTATTTTATGCTTTACTCTATGAAAGATGGATTCTTTGATCAGTTTTAGCATGATTTTGATCATTTCTTCTGTGCTACTCTGGTCTGTAGTCTGTGCCTGATATAGCCTGGGGCCAAACTAGCCGTGTTGTATTGGATGTTGGCTGTGGAGTGGCCAGTTTCGGAGGCTATCTATTCGACAGAGATGTGCTCACCATGTCATTTGCTCCTAAAGATGAGCATGAAGCGCAAGTGCAGTTTGCTCTTGAAAGAGGAATTCCAGCTTTCTCAGCGGTCATGGGTACCAAAAGGCTTCCTTTCCCTGGAATCGTCTTTGATGTTATCCATTGTGCCCGCTGCAGGGTCCCTTGGCATATCGAAGGTAGCTCAACCCGAGAACAAAACTTCATGCCATGGAAGAGGTGACTCACAGGTAATCTGCTGGAATACCTTTGCAGGTGGAATGCTGTTGCTCGAGTTGAACCGGTTGCTGCGTCCTGGTGGTTACTTTGTATGGTCTGCCACACCGGTTTACCAAAAACTTGAGGAGGATGTTGAGATCTGGAATGGTAATTGTTCTTTGATCCACATGAGCTTTCCTAGTATCAGCTTGTAAGAATTCTTCGTGTAGTAGTATGATCACTAACCTCTGCTGTGAATGTGAATGGTTGCAGCCATGACAGAATTGACCAAATCCATGTGCTGGGAGATGGTGAACAAGACGAAGGATAAAATCAACAAGGTCGGCATCGTAACATACAGAAAGCCTTCGGACAACGAATGCTACGCGAAACGAAGCGAAAGCAGCCCTCCACTCTGCCAAGGCTCCGATGACCCCAACGCCGCCTGGTAACTCTTTTACTTCTCTTTCGATTTCATGGTCGTATGAATTCAATGAATCAACGTGTTTGCACATGGCACGTCTATCTCCAGGAACGTCCCCTTGCAAGCGTGCATGCACGAAGTACCCTTGGATTCGGCCGTCCGGGGATCACAGTGGCCGCAGCAATGGCCGCAGAGGTCGGAGAATCCACCGTATTGGCTGAATAGCTCACAGATTGGAGTATATGGAAAGCCTGCACCAGAGGACTTCAAGGCGGACTTCCAGCACTGGAAACGCGTCGTAAGCAATTCGTATCTCAAGGGACTGGGGATCGACTGGTCTGGTGTGAGGAACGTCATGGACATGAGAGCCGTCTACGGAGGGTACGTGAAAACCATGCGTTGCTAAGCTGTTCTTTCTGATATCAGAAAGGACATATATGAAGCTAAGAACCATCCTTTGTTTCTGAACACAGTTTCCATGATATCAAACGATGGTGTTTCTCATCACTGCTTGTTTCAGTTTTGCTGCAGCTTTGCAAGAGGTGAATGCATGGGTGATGAACATCGTCACCATCGACTCACCGGACACTCTTCCTGTTATTTATGAGCGTGGACTTTTCGGGATGTATCACGACTGGTGTGAATCTTTCAGCACCTATCCTAGATCATATGATCTACTTCACGCGGATCATCTCTTCTCCAAAACAAAGAAGAGGTCAGCATCATGATATCCTTTTCGTACTCCTGTGGAGTTCATACATCACATTACTGACCAATTTGTCTCTCGCTCGGAGGGGACTGTTAATATGCAGATGTAAACTATTGCCAGTGATCGCTGAAGTGGATAGGATTCTGAGACCGCAAGGCAAGCTTATCGTAAGGGATAATGCAGAGACACTCGAAGAGGTTGAGAGCATGGCAAAATCACTGAACTGGGAAGTCAGAATGGGCTACTCGAAGGAAAAAGAAGGATTGTTGTGTGTTCAAAAGACACTGTGGAGGCCAGAAGAAGTCGAGGCAACTGTGTCATCATTGTCTTAGAGCAAATGTAAATCTCAGATGTGTTTTCTTCTTCTTTTCTTTGTGTTCATTTGCTGTTGACAATAGAGGGATAGGCAATGGTTTGTGATTCTGAGTGGATTGTAGAATCACACAGTTGAGAGTTCTTGGGATTTGATGTTTATATTGGGACCATGCACAGTGAGTCCTTTATGAATGAATCATTTAGTAAGCTGAATTAAATTAAATATGCTGCTGGCTGCTCTCAAGTAATTAGAAGTTAAATGAAAGGATTATGACAATAAATTGGCACAAGAAAGTAAGAAATAAATTTTGGGTGTCACAATATTCAGCACTTATTATTTTTTGGGTAAATAATAAAATGTTGGAGTGGTATGAAAATGCTAATTTTAACTACAAATTAATTATTTTGGGTTGTTGTGTTGTTCAATTATTACATATAGGTGGTTTGAATAAGTTTGAAATAATAATTTCATATTGAATATGTTTACTTAAACACATCCCATCTGAGTTCCCCTTTAGAGGTGGTTTCGGATGCGGGTTTCTCAATATCCAGTCCATACCCGATCCGATTTGATCGAGAATGGCATAATTGGGAGACCTTTCTCGGGAAGGAAGAATTCTAGTTGGGGCGCGGCTTTTGTTCGAAGCCCATCGAGGAAGGAGCGGTAGCGAGCGCGCAGGAGTAGGAGAGATGTGGAAGAAGGGGTGGAAGAGGAAGAACGAGGAGGAGGCCGGAGGCGATGGTGCTGCTCCCTCCAGGAAGTTCGCCAAGAAGGATTCGGATGATGATGGCGGAGACGACGGCATCGTCGTCTGTCAGGTTTGGACCGCGCAGAAACCCTAGATTTATCTTCTTTTCTTTTTCTAGTCTTGGGGTATCGCGATGTCGTGGATTTGCTTACGTGTGTTGTTGGTATGGTAGATATCGAAGAACCGGAGGGTTTCGGTACGGCTGTGGCAGGGTAAGGTCGTGGTTGACATCAGAGAGTTCTATGTCAAAGATGGCAAGGAACTGCCGGGGAAGAAAGGTCCTTTCGTATTCTCTATCTCTTTCTTTCGGCCTCCTTCAGGCTATCGTTTTATGTTGTGCCATTTGAGGAGGGAAAGCATTGCCTATATTGCATCGAATCATATCGTTTTGGTGCTTGTTATTGTGCAATATGTGTCCCTTTTTCATAAGTAAGATGCGCTGTGCTTACTGTTGTTAGAGTGGAAGTTGGACCACCATGGAAGCTTATCGGGAGGGTGGAACAATGGGCGCGTGATCATGTTAGCCGACTATCTCCATAGGGTTTCGCATACTAAGAATAGTTTTGGACCAAAAGTTATAGTATATGTTCGGTAGTTTAAGGTACTCAGTTATTATGTTTGTACAAAGCATTGATAAGTGTATGGAGTTTTTTGAATGACATGGAAACAAATTAATTGGTACTTTGTAGCAACGTCTGGAAAGAAGTTAGTTGGGACTGGTTTAAGGATATAAAAAGTAGTTGATTTGGTGGCATGAAAGATTGGAATAATAACTTCATATGTTGCATTAGGATGAAAGAAATTGGCAGGTGTAGAATAAAGACATAATTCTATGAGCTGTGAGGTGCCAATAAGCTTTGAAGATTGGAATGTTATAAAGTAGAAAGTTTTTAGATATATCTCTTGCCATTTAATTCAATAAATATAAGGCAATAGAATGTGAGCTTAGTGCTAGTTTTGACAAAGCCTTCCAGGTACTTATCATTGTTATTGTGAGGCTTGATGGAGACATTCTATCATTTTCACATTTCAATTTAACCAAACTAGTGCTAATTATTGTTTCAGGAGTTGAAGCCCTTTCATGTACTAAACTTTCAAGCTTGTGATAATGAGCAAAGAGAAATTACCATAAAAGATTTCTATAGTTATGAAATTTTCGCCGATGTGAAATTCAGATTTCTGTGGTGCCAAAATTGTTCCTGTTGTGAAATCGGGGATCTTTTTCATAGACGATGAATCTGATTGATACATCATTTAGATAGAAGCGAGAAGAAACTTGGATAAAGCTCATCTGAATCCAAAGCTTTCCTCCAAGAGGGTATGGTTCTCTGATAGTTCCTGAAACAATTTCTTTGGAAATTGGAACTATTCCACGTTCGTGATATATTAGTGTATATGCTACATTCGAAGTGGCTCTATATTTTCATAGATTTATGGGCATTAATCAACATTTGGAGTGTTTCATTAACTATAACTCTGGGGAAGTAGAATTATCAAACATTAATGGAATAGGATTATTAAGTTGATGTATACAATAGGAACTTGATTCTTTGAATAAATGTGATTTATATCATGCACAGTTGATCAAATCCTAGTGATTCTATGTGTTATACTTTTTATTATTTGCAACCAAAGCTAATGTCTTGAAGTTTGGACTTCTCATTTGCCACCAATTGCATTTCAATTTTCAGCTTTATAACCTGTAAGATGCATCAGGCAGTACTTGCTTTTCTGACTTCTTAGGTCTAAATGATAAGGACTATTTAATAGAGGATCAGCTACAGTAGACAGGATATCTTGGAGATTTTGGAATAACTTATTAGCAATGGAGATTCGATTTTTCTTTGAACAGAGACACATTATGGAATGATTTTCAGTGGTTAAGATGCAAGAGATTGCTTGCAATTCCTGACTTTGTCCAATGCACTCATTCAATTTTTGTTTGTTGATGGAGTCCAATAGCGATGTAGTCAACTTAAACATGTTTATTCTTTAAACAAATTTATCAAATTGTTTGAACTATGAGTTTAAACTGTGTGATTTGCCTTGGGAAAGGATGTTGAAGTGTTTTCTTTAAGCAATATTAAAACAGATTGCTCTGTACTTCTTATTACGTAATTTGATTACAAGTTTTACTTTTTATTTACTTGCCTTTCCTTAATGAACTCTTGATTCAAATTTGCTTTTGCTTGTGTATGGTAGAATTTGCTATGTGAATCTAACATTTAGAATTCTCTAGCTCATTCTCATAGGAACCTTGAATTTTGTTCCTTGTAAATAGGACAGTGAAAAAAAAAATTTCGAGTTTAATTTTTTTTAATAAGTAAAAATATTGTACCTAATATTATCATTAAGGGAATGATAGCTGGATGAGCAAAGAAGCTTTTGTAGGAGTGTGGAAGGTAGTCATGTTAGCCTATTTTTTTGTCCAAAATGTCTGTATATATTGTTGGTAGATGAAGTTATCAAGGTCCTTAGAAATGTTTCAAATGGTGATCACTACCTGCTTAAAGTATGAAGTTTTCTAAACATTAAAAACCAATTTAACTGATAGTTGTTGATAGTAAGAAACCAGTTGGAACTAGTTCGATGATATAAAATGTGGTTAATGTGGGTATGAAACTTGGAAGAGTGACTTCATAAGGAATCAACACACAGAAATTTTTGACAATTGGTATTTCTAAAGAGGGAAGGGAGCGATATAAATGAGATGTCTCACCCAGGAAATGATTATTCTATTTAAGAAGGGAAAAGAAAATACAAGTTAACACATAGAGCCAAACCGTCAAGTTCATTCTTTTAGCACATTCATTGCCACTATTGTGAGTCTCTGTTAATGTATTCTTGAAAATTCAGGAATATGATGACAGACTTAAATGTTTAAGTTAGATATTGTATTAGTAGTTGAAGATTTTTCATGTGGTAAACTTTATATTTGGTAGAATGAAAAAAAATGCTGATTTACCACATAAAATTGTAATAGTAATGAACCAATGATGCCATTAACCATTGGAAATCCAACATTTCTGTCAGACATAATTTGTGTTATTGGCTTATCTCATCTGAAAGGAAATGAAAAGTAACTTGGATTAGATTCATTTTACTTCGAAGCCGCTTTCTGAGAGGGTATTGGTCTTTGGTAGATCCTGTGACAATGTCTTAGGAAGCTGGGCCCATTACAGGTACTTGTTTGTGCAATTGAATGTCACTAGTGTATATGCTGTATGCAGTTTTAATGAAGCTCATAATATTGTTGTCATGACAAGATGTAGGATATTTCATCTAATAAATTTGTGGGATAGAATTATCTAATCCTCACAGAGTTAGATTATTCAGTTAATGTGTACACACTAGAAAATCGATTCTTTGTGTAAATGTGATTTGGTATGTAAATGGAAAATCCTATTGTCATAGCTTATATGTGCCTGAATGACTCTGAAGTTGATATTTCCTTTAGTGGAGATACTTATACATCAATTTATGTTATTAGAGTCTGGGCTTTTCATTTGCCTGTCATTGTTTTTCAACTTGTAGCATTATAAGGTTGAAGACCTTGAATCATTGAAGTTAAACACTTCTTAGTAGTTAGGATTATTAAGTAATACATTGCACAACAGTGAAAGTAACATCTCGAAGGCACACTTAGAATGTGACTGTTGTGTCTTATAGTATTTAATTAACAGTTCAGATAGAAATTTGTTTTTGATGAAGGCGTGTTGCAAAACAAAATCTTGTGGTAGTTTGCCTACAATTTTCGAATGTATTTTATCAAAGGTTTGCATGTGCAAATATCATTATACCGGTCATGTATTTGTGTTAATAAATTGTAGTTTCTTCAAGTCTAATTTTTTAACATTGTTTTTCTGTTTAATTGATGCTGGTTTCTGAATAAATATTTTTATATAGCAAACTAAACATATTAGATAATATGTACTTAAGTTTAGCAGAGTGTAATTAAGGTATAATTGGCATTAGAACAATAACAATAACAAACGTTAATGTCCCAACAATTTTGGATCAGCAGGTATGGTCAAAGTTGAGCCTCCCTAAACCCAGGAGCCTTATGCAGTGAACTGTCATTTTTCTGTATATATTCAACTCCTGTCATCATTATTTTCAAGACAAATGTTTAAAATGTTTAAACTACAACACTAGCATGTCATGTTTTTTTTTACCTTAGCATTTAAACATAGCAATATTATGTTTCTTTGAGCATATTTTGTATAAACTTGTGGAATTCTTCAACTGTTAAGTCTATTATATGGCTTTTCACTAATTATAGCTTTATGCTTTGGCCCTTCAGGTATATCACTTCCAATGGATCAGGTATGTGTATACATATCTTCTTTAGTTTTGTTCTGAGTTCTTGTTACTTATGCAAACCATCCCATTTACTGCTGATTGCCTCAAACCCAAGGAATACAATAACATGAGATGAAACTTAATCTGAATCCACCAGTGCTATTTTTGCTACATCTATGCATGAATTTGGAGGACAACGGTCTGCCCCTGTTTATTGTCAAAAGACAAGAAAAGAGCTCAAACAAGCTTGATAGGATTATTAACAATATGATAAAATGATAATTAATTACATTGTGTGTTCTCTTGTGAAGTTGATCCATTATTCTCTTGTTCTGTGTAGTGGAAAGTTATGCTGGACCACATCGACGAAATTGATGAGGCAGTAAAGGAGAATTCATAGTTTCCAACAGACCAAGAACTTGGAAGGAATTGGATCAGCTGTGTTTTGGCCTGGAGTAGTGGTCTGTCTTTATGGCTGGCGTGGATATACTCTTCAGCAATGTTGTGTGGCTAACAATGTGACTTCTATGTTATGTTTTAGATTGGACCGTGTGCTTTGCTTTTCCGTAGATCATGCTAATATATCCATCCGGATCATCTGGTAGTGTGAGAAGCAGTTATCCTTACACTCTTGGTGAAATTCCTGCGTTTCATCTGTTGTCATTGACTTCATAATTTGCTGGGCTTTGGGTTGCCAAAGCTTCTGAACTTGTGGAATCATTAATGGACTTGCATTCTTTGTCAACCTACGTGGATCAACATTTTCAGGCTGGCTGCGTCAGCAGATACATCTATTTTACGTGGTAGACAAGTATTGAATTAAAAGTCCGGGTAAGAGCATCGAGCTAACTAATTATAAATCGTCGTTTTTATAATTATGGAAGCGGAATATCTAGATTTATTTATCCTAACGATATTAGTTTTATTAAGAAAAAAATAAAGAATAAAAAGATAATTTTAATATTTAGTGGTAGATTCAATTGTAGTGGATGGTGATGTCGTGCTCAGCTCATATGTTTCAAATCTTCAACGTTGGTCTCCTCCATCCATTGTCGAGCGATGCGAGGCGAGTGACGATGAGATCGACGATGCGCTCCTCGTGAAGGCAAGTGGTGTTGTTGACCTGTTGGGTGGATCCCAACCTCAACTTGAAGTTGGGGTCGTCGAAGCTCCTGCTGCTCTCGCCACTACCACAACTGTCGTTGCAATTGGTGGAGTCCAAGTCTGTGCCCATAAGCCGTCGACCCCCGACACCCACAGATGTAACCAATTTCAATGAGTTGAGCCTAGCCATGGTTAAGGGCTTTCATGACGATGAGGCCCTCACCGTTGGCTATAAGGCTAAGCGCTGTGGTATACCCGAGAGCCACTGATTGTGATAGGAGATTTAACGGTCAACTAACGAGAACGATGTAGACTCCACCAACTATGGCGATGGATGAAGGGGGCTAGTGCCAAGGATTTGGAGCATATGAGCTGAGAGTGACATCGTCATCCGTCACGATCGACTCCGCCATCGAACGTTAAAATTATTTTTTTACTCTTTATTTTCATATTTCAACGATAAAATTGATATTGTTAGAGTAAATGAACCAATGAACCTAGATGTTTCATTTTTATAATTATAACTATATTAATATAATTTTTTTAAGTATAAGAATCGAGATGTTAAAGATAATTAACTATACGAAACTAATTAGCCCAATAGAATTAGTACATAGTTTAATGTAATATTTATGGAAAAAAATTATTAAAAGAATATAAATATTTCTTGGCTGGCTTGGACAGCTAATGTAAATATAGGATTTGCTATTTCTATTGTTAGGATTTGTTAATGGTATGATCAGGTGTCGGTTATTAAAAAATATTACTTAATAATCGAGAATCCGATTTTTCATGAGTTTATATATATATATATATATAATTCAGTTATTGATAACCATTATGAATGGCGGTTTAAATAACCCCCTTTTGAATAACCATTATTAATTCAATATTTTTAAATAACGCCCTTTGGACACAAGTATTTCACTTGGGTAATCGGCGATCGATACACGTAACCCCCCTTGTGATGCATGTATCGACCTCGACTTCGCTAACGGCGCAAATAAAGGGTCCTTCCGGCAGCCGGCGACGCCAGCGTAAGCGGAGATCACGTGAAGAGAGCAACAGCGAGCAAGAAAATGGGGTGGGTTGCCGACAGCTTGGATTCCATCCGATCTACTCAGATCAGGCACGTACTCACCCAGATCGTCAGCCTCGGTTCGTTTTCCCCCGTCATATAATCTCACCCTTAGGGTATTTCTTTCTCTCCAAGATTGGGAGATGACGCTGTTGAATAACGGTTTTCCTGTTCTCTTTGATTTTCTTGTCTTCTCTACCGAACCCTTGTGTGGCCACGAACTGGAATCATTTAAATCCTCTTGTTGATGCTGTAATTGGGGTTATTTGTCGCAGGTATGATCGTGACCTCGGCCCTCATCGTATGGAAAGGCTTGACGTGTGTGACGGGAAGCGAATCGCCTGTCGTTGTCGTTCTGTCGGGAAGTATGGAGCCTGGATTCAAGAGGGTGAGATCCTTTGGATACCCGCTTCTTTTAATTGAATGTATTTTTGATGCAGAACAGTTGGCATGTTAGGTTTAGAAATTGTTGCTGTTATGAAATGTTTGTATATTTGTTAGTACTATAACAGATAGTTGAATATATCACGAAAGATAGTTGGGGCGGAAAAAAGGGTGAATGATGTAGATGTAGAAATTGATGTACAAAGAAGGAGACAGCATAAGGGGCCATCCTTCACTCAAAAAGAACCTTCCCTTGGCTCGAAGGGTTGTTACAATGAAAAGCTGGCCACTTGTTCATTTTATTTTCGCTGTATGTACTGCTTACTTTCTCCCCATATTATATGTCATAACTGTTGGCCTTTAAAGCAATGTTCTTCAAAGATTGTTCTACGAAGAAACATGGCACCCATATTTTTTCAAAAAAAAAAAAAGGTTATATGAACTTCCAGTAAAATATTTTAACACTAAAACCCTTCATGTGATTTGATTTGTGAGATTCCAGCTTTCTTTTTGTTCCTTATGCACCATGATCTGTGAACCACTTAGTGCTTAGCTTGCCCTTTTCTGACTTTGGTTTGGTTTAGAATAATGTATTCTTGGGCACTGTTCTAGGTTTGTAGAACATGGTTTTGATTTTAAAATTTGTTTTAGGGTATCCATTAGTTGATATTGCAGCACACTTAATTGACATCTTCGTTCCACGATGTTCTCATTTATGTTAAATATTATTTTATTTGTTTAAATACAAAAAAATCTCTTAGGAATCTATGCTGAAGTATGCTTTTTAAACTTCCAGTGGTTTATTATGCTATGAAACTGTTTTCTTATTTGTTGCAGGGAGACATTCTGTTCCTGCAGATGAATAAGGATCCTATTCGAGTTGGAGAAATAGTTGTATTCAATGTTAATGTAAGTACAATTGTGAATGTGGACACTGCCATAAACTTCTGTTTATTATGTTTTGGTGCCAACTCCCCTCCATGTCTATCATCTTGTGGTTTTTTTATTGGCAAAATTATTTACAAGTTTAAAGTTTGTATCTGACTTTTAGTGCCTCTCATTTATGCTAATTATTGATCTGTGTTTAGGCTTTAGGAACGTAACATGCTGTTTCAGTGTTAAGTTCTTCCCCCTTCATTATGGAAAAAACAGCTACACCGTTTTTCTTCTCCCAAGCTCTTCCCTTTTCACTAAACCAGAAAATTGCCTGAAATTTTGTTGTATGTTCACTTTTCAGTTTGTTTTCTTATTCTAAAGATTATTTGCTGCAGCTGTCATATAACATATGTTCTTTCTACTAGTAATTTGACTAAAAGATAAGATGCTTGCCGAATTTTTTGGAACAATCGAGTATATTCTTATTTCTACATTCTCTACGGCCATCATGAGTTCATTGCAACTAATAAGATCCATTCTAATATCTTATTAACATGTAGTTTTTCAATAAACTCAAAGACATGGTTAAATTAGTTAATTTTGTATTGTGGGTCTAACAAGCTCTTTTCTCCCTTGAGTTTGACAATGTAGTTAATTGCATGCAAATGCGGTCATAAAGATGCTTTATGAAACTAGTTACTGATAGTTGGCGGCAGAGCTACATAGGCAAGACGAAGAAGCGAGACAGATTAATAGAGCGAAAGACAATTAGGCATTAGACCCCAGAATACTTAATTATGTCAAATGATCATCATGAGACACTCATAGAATCCTTAAACTTGCTCCTACCTATCTGTTAATACATGACTGAAGAGTGTAACCGATACGACTCTTCTTTAAGATTACAAGAAATAATAAAAAACAATTATTACAGTGTTCAACCTCTATTTTGGAGATAAATGTAACATATTGGTTGCCTGATCAGACATGTAATTCCAAGGTACAAGGATAAGGAAATAAACAGTAGAATCAGATTGATGAGTGCTAAATTTTGTAATCAGTTGTTATATGCACGCTCTTCACCTGGATCACCATTGTGCTTGATTTGATTTTGTGTTGATAAAATCTATATGGAGATACTTCTGTTATTTCGACTTTTAAATAGAATCTCCTACATAGTTTTACAAATCTTGTCGCTCATTTATATATGTCAAATACTTGTGCAACTAGTGACACTTTGACAATTCATTCTGATAATTTCACAGGCCTACTCATATATGTTTTGCAATTTACTAATATTGATATGTGAAATTCTATTATCTAATTTTGCAGGGACGTGATATTCCAATTGTTCATCGTGTAATTAAGGTGTGCTTTTATCCTGTGCTAGTATTGTCACTTTCTTCTATGATCATGAAGTTTTCATATGCTTGAGCCCATGTTTTGTGTGTTTCAAATAGGATTCCGGTTCTATTTCTCAGGTTTGAATTTTCTGATCTTTTTTTAATTTTTTATATATACCCAGGTCCATGAGCGGCACAATACTGGAGAAATTCAGATTCTTACAAAAGGTACAATATAAATTTTTCTGGGTAATAAAGGATGCTTAACCTTTGAACTAACATATGTAATATGTAGCCTTGTGTATCTTCAACTTGCAAGGTTCCAAATTACATTAATTCCTGTATTTGTTTTCCACCTTGTTCTTCTCCTTCAATGGCATGGTATGGTGAGAGGATAGAGTTCTAATAATTTTCTGATCTAATACTCAGGGGATAATAACGATGATGATGATCGAGTTCTGTATGCTCATGGTCAGCTCTGGCTCGAGCAGCACCACATCATGGGGCGGGCTGTAGGGTGAGACCAATTTTACTCAGCTTAAGATTTGCATCCTCCTTCTAGATTTCTTTGGCACAACTGTGCTTCAACCATCAGCATAGCCCACTTTGTTAATCATCAGCCGCAGTCTTGTCTCAATGAATGACATTTACATCTTAATCGTAACAGGTTTTTACCATATGTTGGCTGGGTTACAATCATCATGACTGAGAAGCCAATTTTTAAGGTATGTTTTCTACCAAATAGCTGTCATTCAGATATTGTGAAGATCTTGCACTTCAGTATTAAGGAACGACAAACATAGATATAGTGGCTGCTCTCCTATTTGGATTTTTTTTTTTTGCCTTGCAGCAAAAATAAAATCTATATTTCTTGCAGACCAAAGCTTTGTCAGATGAATAAATATCAAATTTAGATTGTGTATACCATGATTTCTTCATTTTGTTTCTTGCAGTACTTGCTGATTGGTGCTTTGGGATTACTCATTATAACCTCAAAGGAGTAGGAACTGTTTGTTGCAGTTGCAGATGAGTCTTAACCACAACCTGCTTCTCATAACATTTCATATATTTAACATGCGATTACTAGGACGGACTTTGGCGTCTTCATGTGTGAGAAAAGGAGTATTAGTTCAAATTGTATGTACGCTAATATATCGCTTTCCTGTACTGCTAGAATAGTTGGCATTACAATTTCTCTCACTCCTTTATTGATATTTTTATTTTTCTCTCTTTTCCTGCCACATTTTAGCAACTCTCACAATTGCTGACAGTTAGCTTTAGCAAAGTATAATCCGGAACGTAATATTTATTTATTTAAAGCTTTATGCATTAAATCCCATACGTGGAGGGAGGGAACATCATTGTTCACATTATCATCAAGGTGATTTTAAAGGTGTTATTAGATGGATTATCGAATCTCCCATGGCATCCCAGATGGGCTTATGGTAGCCATTTGGGAAAGCCAAGGTTTGATTCTCAAATAGGATTTTGCTGAGCCTTTGATGATGTAGAATGACAGATGATTGAACTATCGCCAAGTAATGTTGTACTGCTTCGTGGTCTTCCTGGTGGAAGTGCTTCTACGAAGCCCGACCCTTATGGCATAGACGACGAATTCTCTTTCCTAACAACAACTATCTTCTTCGTTCCCTGGGATCACAGAGCTTGCTTGTTCTTCTTATGATTTCACTGCTGATTGCACTTCCATTTGAACACTTCCCACAATTAACAAGCAAGTCATAAAGTTCCAAATATTCACAACATTCAAACCTTTTTGATCCTTTTCATGCACAGTCTTCATCAGGAAAAAGACCGACTGCATTTGATCTTGTAAACCCGAAGGAGACTTGACAGAGGAACAAAATTTATGGAAAACCATTATGCCGAGATCGTCATCGGAAACACGATCGAATATACACACCGCGGGTTCACCATATGGCTTGGCGCCGCCTCTTCTGAAACAAGAGACGGGCATCGGACGCTGCCTTGGCGCTCAAGGGCTTGACGTCGACCCTCATCCGGAACAGAGCGCTCAGCTTGCTCAAGTTCTTGGTGAAAGATCGGAGTAGTTTGTTGGCAGGGTTGGCGCGCACGAGCTCCTGCTTCATGGAAACATGATCCTTCTCGAGATCAGTCAGCCTTATCCTCATCCTCGCTACCTCCAGCTTCAGCTCCCTGTTCTCTCTTCTCACCGACGCGTAGTTGTCCCTGGGAGAGATGGCGCCGCTCCCCACCCCACTGCCTGATCTCTGAGCGCACTGGCCGATTGCGGAGCCGAAGAAGAACTGGTCATGGCCTCCGTTGATGACGTTCCGCAGCCTGATCTGCTCCAAGTACAGCACTTGCACCGCCATTTGGATGGGCAGCCGTTCGTTCTGTGCCGCGTGGCTGCACGCCTCCTGAGACAGCTTCTGGCAGTCTATGGTTTTGCAGAGGCGGTAGCGCTCCGAATCCTTGATGTTGGGATGAACCTGCGATTTGATCCGATCCGTCATGATGAGAGATGCTTCCACTTCTCTCGCATGATCAGCAATCGAATGGAAGATCAGGAACAGGAATGTACCTACCTTCAAGAAGATATCCACAGCTCGATATAGACCATCGTTCACAACTCGAGCATGATCCGGGAGGAGCTCCGCAAGAGCGATGAACTTGGATGGAGTCAGGTTGGAATCCAGTGCGACCTCGGCGAGGTAACTGTCCAAAAGCTTGGATACTTTGACTATCGCGCTTTGCTTCGGAGATCTCGGGCTATCCAACTCGTAGCAGCCGTCTCTTTCCTCTCTCAAACGACCGCCGTCTTCCTCGTCTTCCTCCAGATTCAGGAAGATGGAGAAGATCCTCGCCACCGACTCCGTGTCGTACAACGAGGACTGGCACCCACCGTGAGCGTTCGCGGCAGGGATCAGTACGTCCTCGAGGATGGCTTGGTCGAGTTGGAGCCCAATTCTTCTCTCCAGATCTGCTCTGCAGATGGTCGACGCCGAGACCATGGTTGCAGTTTTCAGGAGACCTGAAAGAAACGCCATCGGCACGGGGCTCCTCCTTGACTGGCTCGGGAGCAGGGCAACGATGGTTTCTACCACCATCTTTTGCTGCTTCAGCATGTCTGCATCTGAGAAGCCACCTTTAGATGATTGCATGTCTCTCAGCGTGAGTCCCTGGAGAGAGCTCTGTGCGTAATTGATCAGGATCTTGCTCACAGTCTCCTGCTTCAGGCCTTTAGATTTCATTGCTGAGAGAGCCCTTTGGAAGAAGTCTAAGCTCAGCACTGCCAGCGACTTCCCCCACCAGTCTTTTGGCGGTTCCACCCCTGCCATTGCAGGCTTATGAGGCAAGCCGTGGTCGAGTTTGGAGAGGCCTGAGGTTAGCTGCTCTTTGCATACGGTGGTTGCAACCGCTGTGAGGATCCTGTTGATCAGATTGATCTCTTCTGCCACAGGAAGGAGACTTTCGCAGTGGTGGAGGACGGTGATTGAGTTGACGATGTTGGGGATGACTGCTTCCTTGAGGTAGATCTCTGTTCGGAGTTCCAAGTTCTTCTCCGCAAACTCCTCGGTCATCTCCAGGTAATGCGCTGCACACCGCAGCATGGCAACATTGGATGGGTTGAGCTCTGTGTTGATGCCGTAGCAGAACTTGGCAGCGATTTCAAATGCTTCTGCTCCGCCCGGTGTGCCATGGAGATTGATGCGCGTCACCTTTGAGTTCTTTGCCTCGGATATGAGCTTTCTGATCCTTCCACTCCGGGAAACAAGAGGGAACTGCAGAGAGCGATGGCTATGTGGTGAGCTTTGAACTGCTAAAAGTAAGCATTTCACATTTGTTTACGAAGTGTTTATGCATAGTATCATGATAAAGAACAGCGAAGAAAAGGAAGAAATTTGCTAACTAGCGAAGAGCTAATTATAAATGTTCTGCTGATGTTTTTAATTGTTGTGTTTCTGTTCATGAAAATTGAGAGAAACACAAACACAACAATTTGACCATAGTCTACCAAAAGATTTTAGTCATTCAAAATCGAGTTATTCTCACCTTGTGCAGTGCAAAGCTTGATGTACCAACTTCAACTGTGAGATCACTAGAAACGTCAGAAAGTGGCCTGAAAGGTCAAGTCAGGAAGTTTAAGAGTTAGAACTACACAATGACAATTTGTTTAGTTAACAGAACAGTCTTCTGCGAGCATGATGTTTGACATGTTTTTTAGGAACAAGTAACTAATGCAGTGAAATTTTTCGTTTGATGATAGATAGCATTCATACAAACATTTTCATTTTTTCTCCTATCTTTTTCACTAGAACTTTATTTCAGACAATACTCATCTGCTCAGGTGCATTTCTTAGGTTTAACGCATTGATGAAACATATTTCCATCTTTTTGTAATGCTAACAGTAGTATGGCATTTATGTTGCTGCCAAAGTTCACTAAATAGCCAGAAGTTGACAGTCGCCAATCCTTCTTGTTTCCTTCTCTTCAGCGTTCTTCAGTTTTACCAATTAACACCAGCAATGATAAATATGTGCAACATGCTAGCCAAGCCAATTTGATTTCAAATGTGCAGCAAAAAATTCATATGTTGTGCATCTTTTAGACAGAATTATTTTCTTCTCCTGTATTACACTGTGAATTAGCAGAGAGACAGATACGTAAAAGATAACTAATATGCAGAATTTTGCGACGAACATGCATGAGGTGACATAAAGGTTTATCATGTAAAGTTTAGAAGGGGAGAAGAAAATGTTTGTGATGAAACGTAGAAATTAGATGTCCATCATAAGATTTTTCTTTTTGTCAGATGTCTAGAAGCTCATGAACCAAAGCAAATATGTGGAATACCAATACAACTATCAGTAGAACACTCAAATAGAAATGAATTCATGCATGGTTACAAGAGCACTGTTACCATTCGGTGGCCTGCCGTGTGCTCAAACTGGATCGGAATATTCGCTTTGCAGGAACAACACTCAGCTGCTTCAGCTCAGTGACAGTGGCCACCCCCATCTCTCTTTGCCTCTGATAACAATGAGGCTGTTCTTGTATGTTCCTAGGCTGCTGTAAGGAAGGAAGGAGAAAGTCCAAGTTTTGGTGGATGTATGAGGAGAGAAGGGAGTGTGAGCTTTATGAGGGTGGAGTGGTGGCAGGGAGAAAAGCCATAGGCTTGATGAGAAGTAAATTTATTGGAACAGTGAGATAGTTGATGATCTGATTTGCACTTTTGGATGACACTTTCAAGTTTCAACTACATTGTGCGAAAGGTAGAATTTATAGCAGCATTGTTATAAAAAAGCATAGAATAAACGTATACTGGGATGCATGTCTTTTAGTCAAAACCCTGGAGGTAAAAACCTTTACTCTCTTCTCTGTACACTGAAAGATTCATGATAAAAGATGGTATGCAGATGATTATTTTAGTATGACATGAGCTGGAGTTCTTTTTTCCTTTTTTTCCTATTTATTTATCCAAAAATTTGTGTCTATGTTGGCATTATTGATACTGCCCTATAGGAAATCCTACCCCAGATAATAAGCTATGCTTGATGCTTTTATCTTAAAATGTCTTTGGTCACTAAATAAACACTACTGTTCTCTGAAGCTGATCAGAGAAGTTAGAATCATACGCTTGAATACAGTTTCCAGTAGCAGCAAAACCACCATTTGTGATGACACTAATAAATCTGTGGTCTCAAATTTATTCTTTTATTTCTCCAGGAAAGCAAAGGTGCATTTCAACTGTTTGAAGGTAATTAGGTTCTCCTTCAAATGGACAAGAAACAGGTTCTTTATGAGTACCTAGTGACATGAGAAACTGTACAACAAAAAAGAATGGTAGCCTTTCTGGATTGTAGGGGTCATGAGTTAAACATCTACAGTGTGATCAACATCTGAATGGTTTAGTAATAAGTGCACAAGTTTGGTAGGGTTTTATTTGCAAATGGCTGATTAATAAAGGAGTAGACAGCTGTGCCTTTCTCTTGTCTTTTGGAGTTAAAAAAAGGAATGTTTGAGGTTAGTGGGGTGATTGGATCCATTCATGAAACCTAATTCAATATTAATTGCTTTATGTTGCTGTAGTTTTCAGGACTCTGGTAGGGTGTACATTGTCTCTTTAAGAAGAAGAAGAAGAGGAGAAAAGAAAAGAACCAGACACAAAAGTGAAAGCCAAGCCAACTGTGAGCAAAAAAAAAACAGGTATATTTTAAAGCAAATTTCCTGGAAAGCTTGGCAGGTTATGATGAAGGTGAACAAGAAATAGTTTAGTGTGAGACACATTATGTGCATCAGATCTAGCTCTCATTCTACAGCTGCAGTTTTTACTTACCTAAATAATCCCGTTACCCCAAGGAACTTAGATTTGACCATCCAATTGATGTTTGATCTTTTGATCTTTTATTGGTGAGACAGGATCAGAAATTTTCTCTGAAGTATTGATTAATTATGAACAGAAGTAATTGGGATATGGATGGGGAAAAGGAGAAAAAAATTGAGAGTGTGCATTTCTTCTCCATGACATGATGGTAAAGCCAAGAATCATTAGCACAGTTGAAGCTGGTGACCCTCATTATGGCAAATCGAAAAGAAACGACTATGAAATGTCTGGGCCCATAAAAAACTTAATCTTTTTTAGTGACTTCAATTAATCCATATGATTGTGCATCATGTTAAAAGCAGATGGTCCAGCCTCTCACATAACCATCATGTTTCTAAAGATGTTCTCTTCCTTGCAGGACTGCAGGAGGTATGCATACACAATTGCTAAGATTTGTACCACCAATCCAACAAAAGGTGACCTGCAATGAGTCATGACAGCTCAATATATTCTCATATACTGGGGTTCTTTTATTATGATAAGTTCACTTGATTTTATGTTGTCTCCCACATAGTTTATATTGGATGAACATATGAGTGAAATCATGGTAAGGTTCTATGAGATGATTAGATCAACAGCCTCCATGATCCCTCCTAATTCCTTCCTCTTTTGGCTGGCTATTAATGCTCAGGTTAGCTCATAGTAAAGTAAAGAAGACCATTTACTTTGAGATCCAGGCTTTCAGCACAAGAGGCTTTTTAACTGCTGCCTAACTCTGTTGCAAGTCTTGGGAGTCTTGAGCCACCGAATCATGATCATGAACTTCAAATTTCTGGAAGCTACCTTAGTCTCTAAAGCTGGTTAATCAGAACTTTTGCTTGGAGAATGTAATTGTAAAGGTATGGTCTCTGTAAGATATGCATCATCTGACACTTTTACTGGCATTTTATAGTTCTAACAGATGATTGTGGAGCTAATGAACATGAAGTGAATGAACTGGAAAGAAAGTAGCTGGTTCTACTTTAGAGCAAAGGGTTATGGAAAATAGTAGTTAAAAAATGAAAGCTCGTGAGGGGATAAAGATGCAGACTTAGAATTGGATCAGAACACCCAATGGGTGAACTCTCAAATACTTCACAGGAGATGCAGAGCACAATGAAACAGATCAAATTGATTGTTATGGTGTGGCAGATGGACATGATAAGCACTTTGCCCTGCGGAAAAGGAAAGATCAGCAGCTGATGATGGGGTTGGGACTTGCACTGTGCATAGCATGAGAGAAGTTTGCACAATGTAAAGGAATCTCAGGTCATCTTGTCTGGTAACCACATTATAGTGAACAGCAATCCTACTTGAGTGAGTCAGAAGGCCTGTGCTGGCAGAAAGAAATGTTCAGGTAATGTCAAACTTAGCTGTAGACTCAGTAAAACTTCGAAGCCGTGTGTTCTAGTTTCCTTGCTTTGATTCTTGAAGAGTAATTTAGTACCTATATGTTTTTTAGAATAATTTATCTCATCATTTTTTGAAGCTTTGATTCTAGAAGATTAGAAACATCTTTTAGAGTTTGATCAAGAAGTTTAGAAGTGACAAGTGGTAAGATGTTTGTTAATCTCATCAAACTTGACTATCTACCCGAATCCAAAACCAATCTCAAGTTAAAATATTTCCAATTGAATTTATCTCATTGATCTGGATTTATATATATATATATATATATATATATATATATATATATATATATATATATGAGATTTAATATAAATTTTATCCAA